>JAGXCT010037042.1:96679-136775 GCA_022495035.1 Philopotamus ludificatus
AATAACTGATAAAAACGATCCCTAAACTTTCTCCCATCCAACCTACCTTCCCGGTGCGCTCTATATCCCTACTCTAATAATACGATTAGACTTATAATAATAATATATATGAAATTAGTATTAATTGACACTAAAATGTAGTGGAAAAAATAATATGAAATTTAAAAAAAATATTAATACGATGAAGAGTGAAAAGCCGCAGCTTCAAAGCTCCCTAAACTGCGCATTCTCTAAACTGCGCAACTCCCTTTAAACTGCACAATTCCATGATCAAGTCAAAACTATCAATCACCAAATTTGGGAAAGCTTTTTTCATCAGAAATCTAAATGATATTAAAAATAAAACCCATGAATTTATCACTTACGCACTTGTGAAAATCAAAATTCTTTTTATTTTTGGAAATGCACTTGATTTTAGGACATGAAACCTATTTCTAAGTTTTACTTATCAATAGGATTTTTTTTATGTTAGCATCTGAAACGTATAAATATGCACAAAAATAAAAACCAGAAAAAATATGTTGATATTAATTTAAATCTTTTACATTCATGATTTAATAAAAGATTTCCAAATACCTTCATTCTTCGGTATATTTTTTAATACAATTTAGAATTTTTTAATATTATCTTTTGTTAGAAATAAGGTAAGGATGACAAGGAAATAATTATTAATGACATCGTGAATGATTAAGGTTTATATCTAGAAGGAATTATATTTTTATTTAAAATATTAAAGAATAACAATTTGACTAAATAAAGCCTAATCTGCGAAAAACCACAGTTTTATTATTCGTGTTTAAGCCAGGCATGTCCAAATCGTGGTGCAATTTAAGGATTTGTGTAGCCATTTTTATATATTTTCCATTTTCTTATTGATAAAATGAAAAAAACGCATTTCTTGCACATTAGCTATAATAATTTATGCTGTTGATTTAATTCTCAAACAGATACTGAGAAAAATATTTAAAGTTGAGAAATGTTCAGAAGAAATATTCAATTGATATTGAAATTTTCATTTGCCTCAAGTATTAATATTAAATATGTCGCATGTGATGTCAGTTGTTATTAAAAATAACTAATTGATGCATCGTCTGACTATCTTCATGAAATCGAATCCAAATAACTGGATCTATTTTTTATACCAAAATTAGATGCCTAAGTCGTAGTGAATAGAAGTCTTAAAATAACTGGATGCTATTCAGATTTTTATGAATGAAAATGGCAATGATGTTATAAAATCAATGGTCACATTTCATGTTCTTATGCTTTGGCTATATAGAATGCGCCCTCTTCCGAGATGACGGATCAATCAGAACGTCCGCATCCCTTTCATAGACAATAAGTCTTCATATTTCATACCTGCTACAAAAACTCCGTTTTTGTCAGTCAGTAGTTGGTCGTTGTCTTTTCGACAGTCGACAGGGTGATTCGCTTACGTCTCTGGGATCTTTATCATTATCTCGTACCGGAGATACGTCTCTGGGATCTTTTTATCACACCTATTATCGAACTGACGACACCTGCAAATTCTTCAATAAACATCAATATCAAAAAAAAGCGTGTTTTCACTTGATCTCGATCTTCGAAGCGATCGTCAACAACGCGCCCCTTTACATAATTGGTGGCAGCGGTGGTATACCATTTGTTGGACTACTGTCGCGCCCCCTTAACAATGATATACCAGAATTTTACTATGAACAATGTCTTATAGATATATGTTTCTAACAGATATATCAATGAAATTTAATAAATCCGGAACCTATAAGGTAAAAATCAGATTATGAAAGTATTTATAATAAAATTTAAGCCTAATGTAAAACAAATACTGATAAATAATGCCATCCTTTAATTTTAACCTATTAAATACTTTAACACATTGAAAGTTAACAAATACTGAAAATAAGGATTTTTTTAAATATGCAAACTAAGTCACAAAATTAATTAAAAAAATGGATAATAGATTTTCTTTAATGTGAAGGTCAAATCTTCATCTCCAAATTTATAAATGGAGCTGGATAGAAATGCAATCAACTATAAGATGAAAATTGTGTTCAATAAAACATTACACAATTCAATTCAAAGTCTTTAGAACGACTACCCTTATTGATATTTTTTTCTACATATTTTTAATTAATAACGTTTACACCATCACAATGCCATAATCATAAATCTTTTATGGTAATATTTACGAGTGTTATATGTATATAAACGCAGCTTCTGATTGCCTTCGGCCATCAGAAGCAGCATCACCGGTATCCCTTTATGGACATAACTCAATTTCACGCTCGTATGATATTAACAAAATCAACAATAAATTAATATCAATTTAAAATAACAAAAATCACAAATATACACAGTAATATTTGTCTCAGAAATTTTATTGCAGAATCAATTTGCAATTTCAGATGTCCAGCATACAGAGAGGTGGTTCGCATATGTTACTCGCTTTTATTAATATGCTAATTTAACTGCAACTTTATTGGCTACAATCTGATTTTGATTGGATTATTCCTCACGCGACTAGTTTATTGCGAAATTATTCGACGCTGTTTGAATTAAAATTGCATAATATTGATTAAAAAAATAATATATATTATTTCAAGACACTCTCTATATATTAAATTTTATTCGGAGCCGACAAATCTCCTGCGCAAATAATTGCCAATGGCAAATATTTTGTTTCCCCAGAATAAATGTTTGTATAGAGACGACGAATATATTTTTTCGCAGACCATAGAAATTAGCAATAATATTTCCGAATTTAAAATATATGAGTATTGAATAAATAATGCTGTGCAACCTATACACGTACGATATTATTGATTTAATCCGTATGTGAAGTACATACAAAAATCGACTGACACAAATCGAACTTTATTTAGTGCCGGGGGATCCCCGCGGGGGTTGATTCCACGTCCGTGGTGTAGCAAATAAATAAATATGTCAGTGGTCACAGGGGATGTAATGAATGTCTTCTCCGGGATATACCCGTGACAATATTGTCCAGTTTGATCAACAACATACACACGGAATTAAGAAAGTATCGTTTGATTTTTTTTTTGGAATTGAATCAATCCATCAAGTTACCCCTTATTAAGATTTTAAAGGGGGTTGTTGCTGTTTAAAAAATTCGCCATAACAAATCGATCGATTTAAATAAATATGGCCCGTGGGTATTGCGCCATTTATATTTTATCTGTCCATATATCCCCAGTGTCAAAACATGGAATCAATGATTAATGATGTACATATGTTAGCTTTTGATATAAAAAAGCGTATTTCGGTAACATGTTTTTCATATTTTATATCGCTGACCAACAACTGTCTCCATGTAATTAGCAAGGGAAAAGTTTTCCTTATGTCATCTATGAAGACATTTTTTTGCTATACATTACAGACAATGTTGCAGTAAATCGCTCAAAAAATATTTTTTATATATTAAATTTTATTATTATTTAATTTACAATTCATATTAATATTTATTTAAATAATAATATTGATATTTAATAATAAAATAAATATATTTTCGTCAATTTTACTGCAGCGTGTATAAAAAATGTATTTTTCCCGGTCAAATTGTCCTTCCATTTCGTTGATATTGAAATAATAGACGGGGTGGACGATACATTCGATATGTTTCTCAAACTTCAATAAAAAAAAAAAAAAAATATATAAAACTATCTGATTGTTATGATATAAATTATTTTTATGTATATATTTTAATGTGTATGATATTATTTATTATTTTATTTTTGAGAAGCATTGCTGACATCATGGACAGTCCAGGCGAGGGTCAACAAATGTCTTACTTAATGCTCACCGGGGACCCTTATGCACTTGAACTGAATACGAAATAAGGGGACAGTTTACATACAATCTCTAATATGCAGAATTGTCCTTCGGTCTTATTTTGTCACACGAAGTTTCAACAATTCAATTCCTAAACACGAAATAACATAAATGTTATTTATAAAAAAAATAAGACTAGAAAAGGGCATTATTTGATTTCATCCCCCTCTCGTTGTGCAATCATTTGATTGTTTCTCCCCCTCTGTTTTTAGCATAAGTCATTAGCACAATACTATTCTATAGGAAATCTGCAAGTAAATCAATAAATATATCAGAATTTTTGATAAAACATTCATATTTTTACTAATTGCGTTCAAAAATGGACATAAGAATATACTTTAAAGAATATAGTTAACCTCGATTCCATCCCTCGATTTAGACAGGTTATTGCACCTAAAGCAGCCAAGAAAAAAAATGTAAGGAAACGTCCTGATAATCTGTGGATCTAAATAATTAACAAAACAACTTTGGGGATCATTTAATATCTTAACATGGAAAAGTTTTTAGAGCCATCAAAGTTGGTTTGTTCGATTGAAAAAACGATAATACTTGCATAGCCCAATAACATTTAAAAGCTAGAATCGACTGAAAAATATCTAAGAGTTCCGCGAAAATTTGGAATGGGGCAGTTATTCAACAAATTTAATTTTGAATGAAGACGAGACGAGTCTCTGTTGGAAACGAATGCCAACATCTACGTATATTTGCATAGAAAATAAGACTGGTTCTCGATTTAAAGAAGCAAATCGTAAATTTATCAATTAGAAACTTCTCGGGACGTGAAAGAAAGAACAGTTTTTTAGAGACATGACCGTAAGGTTTGGATAATACTTTAGGTTATCTTCTGAAACTTGAGACTCAGTACAATGATTTTCCCGTTGAAATAGTATTCTTACTTCCTAATACCACTTCCATCTTACAGCCATTAGATCGAGGTCCAATAACCACATTCAAAGCTAATTATTTAATCAAAATAATGCTCCACTCATTAAAGAAAGTGATGGAGGTAAATGAGATCCTTTGCTGGTTGGGAGGAATCAATTTAATATAATGAAGGCTATCAAAAACATCGATTAAGCATGGAATGAAGTCATCGAATCATGTATGAGGTTATTTATTACAAGAAACTCCGAAAAAATATAGGGATTGGTCGAAATTGATGAAAAAAAATGAATGAAACTACGAGTGGTTTCAAGGTAGCAAAGGATTTGGTGATGATTATTATAGAGTAATACATCAGGTGAGTAATACATAGTAATACATGTACTCCAGATTGTCATCTGTAGGGTTTGATCTAATATCCTATTCAATAAAAGACATTTTTTTAAATGAATTAATTAAAAAACGTGGTACATTGTTTTTGCTAAGAAATCTTTTAGCCCAATACGTCTGGTCTTTCTACACACTTTCCACAGAGTGGAAAAGGTTAAAAGAGTTATCAAAACTTGCGGTCCTAAATATACCCCTTCGGCATAGCTAGGTTAATAGAAATACTATTAAAAAACTGTGAAAGAATATGATTACGCCTATGGTACAATGAGGTTGCGGGACACTGTAGGAATTTTAAAAGACAAGAGAGAGTGTGGCAGGCCGCATGCGGGTTGCTTACCCCTGCTTTAAATGGTATTTCATTGAACATACGTTTCAAGATATTCGACAAAGGTTGATGATAGAGCTATTACAATTCTAGAAATTTTTGGAACGTATTCCTACAACTTATTATTGAGCAAATAATTACTAGTATTGTTTCTGTGAATTCAGGATAAAATAGAAAGAGTTTTTTTTATCAAAATACTATGTCTATCAGTAGCGGCTTGTAAGTAAAATATTTGGAGGTGCTGCAGAAGATTAAAAATTAAAAAAAAGTATATTTCAAAAGTGACTCAGTATGGACGCTGCTCCGAGCGCTCAGCGACGAGACAAACCCCCCCCCCCTACGGCCCCGCATCCATCCAATACACGACGCTGGTAGCGCTGACGAGCAGATAGCGTTCTTGCTCTACACCGCGCGGCGTAACACTAAATATAAAATTAAATTATATTTTCATTTACATAATATATACAATAGCCACATATATATTAATATATAAAAATATGTTTTTCCTCAACTTTCTTGAGGGTGTTGCCCCTGATCTTTATACAGTGAGTTTCAATAATATTTAGATACTTGACAACGATTCGAACGAATGCGGTAATCGACTCGCGTGCAATACTGCTTAGTCTGCGCCTGCGCATTACGTCCTACGCTCATTACTAAGCGCATAATAACAGTGAGAAAAGTATGTTGTTCATATTTACGATCTCTATTTCACGTTTTTTATGATAAATCGGCGACATGGCTCCGAGTTTGACTAGGCGTGGGACGTATTGATTTCTTAATTGTTGCCGCGAATAAATAAGAGCGCGAGCGTGAGAATCACTCGTCATGGCGATACCTCCTTGGGATGCGCATCACCTCCTCACTTTGGTTCATTAATGCGCCTGGTTCGAATTTGAAATGGGCCCTCCCGCCTATAATTGGCCGAAGCGACCGCAGCGCCGCCGCGACTGCGCATCGCAGCTCGGCCCGCTAACAATGGCGGGAATAAATCTGCCCGCCGATTGTCGGCTGCCCAGTAACGACATATTTATACCCGAGGCTCGCGCCATTAACCATCTTCTGGACGACCACTTCGGAAATTGTCACGCACTCCTTCTTCTCTCCCTTCTTGTTCTACTTCTTCTGCAGCTTCTTGCGAGCGGTGCGACGACGTCGTCAATCTCGCGGCACCGTGACGTTTCGGATACATTTAAAAATCGGTTGCGGGCTGATGGACAAGCTCGAGGATCCATGCATATGGACTCGTATCCAAAAAGTGTACCAAAAAATGGTGCTTTATTTTAGTCCAACAATAGTGTGATCCAGTGGTCGCCAAAGTGATGGTCCGTAGAGAAATGTGAACTTTCATTGAATCCACAGCAAACTTAAATCGACTTTTAGAGCTGAAAGGCTCCTTCTAGCCGAGATAATCAGCTTTGAATCAAATAAAAAAAATTCTCGCTTTGTGAATAGTTATTATTATTCGTTCAAATATCATAATTTTCATGGTTTTCCCAAATTTATCAGTTTTTCATGTTAAAATAATATAATGCCTAAATAAAAAAATTTTCTACTATTTGGTTCTAAATGTTAAGACATATGGGTGTCATTTGTATTCTAAATCAGAGATGAGCAACCCGAGCCCGCGGGCCGCATGCGGCCCGCCGCAATTTCACTTGCGGCCCTTCAAACATTTTACATGTTGACTTTTAAAAAGTCCTAGTGTTCACAGCCTCTTTTGCCGTTTTTCTATTTTAGACCCCATTTTTTCTTGAATAACTCTTTTACTATAAATCCTATATGTCACAAACTTTTTGTATTTGATTAAAAAAGTCACAAAATATGAATATTACAAATAGTCATTGGCCTTTATTATCTGCAATATTCGGTTCTGTTGCCAGGGGCGCGATGTTTTTTCTCGCTCGCATCCAGTACAGTGCTTTTACTCGCAAAATCGTGCAATTGACATGTGCGGTCAGTCTGGGGGGGGGGGGGGACGTGAGTGCGCTTTTCATAAAAGCGTCATTTTGATTCGTTAAAAAATCAAAAATGTTGACCAAACTATTGAGGATATCATGAATAACTATTTTTATTTTTAGAATAATCCATTCAAAAAAAGGCTAAGATATTGATGAAGACTTCATCAATATCTTGTGGTTTATTTTCCATTATAAATAGACCCCCTTCGGACGACGCGGTTGTTTTCGAGCCGTCTTCACGGATCGATTAATGGTACTTATATTATTTTTGTATTTTTTATACTAGGTTTATTTTGTTAATAAAAAATAATTTGAGTTCATCATTCAGTGTTTATATTAACAAAGGTTTCTTACATGCGGCCCGGCCCGCACAAGAGTTTTTAATTTGTTGTTGGCCCGATATAAAAAAGGTTGCTCATGCCTGTTCTAAATAGTTTATTAATCTAATAATCGGTATAAATAAATGAGATTTCCAAATCACATAACATTTTTTTCTACTTTAAGTTTTTATATTTATTATATTTAATTTTTTAAATGGGAGGGGGGAGCTTTTGATCAACTTTGCATCAGGACCCTATATTTCTGGCCCTTTTTTTAGAATTCAATTCATACGTCGTTATTTTTGGTTCGTCTGTTTTTTTATTTTAATACAAAGAATTATCAAACTATTTCAGTTTCATTTAGAACGTTCCGAAGTTGATATTTCAGAGCTTTTTTTATTGAATATTCTATTGCATCGAGATCCTCAGAGGGACCTTATTTTTTTATTAAAAAAGAAATGTTTTGTACCGTCGGGTTTAGATAATAAAAAAAAGAATAAAGAGAAGAAGCAATAAAAATGAAGAATTTGAACTGTTGATTTTAGTCTGGCCCGTGACCTTTTAATAAAATCTGGCTAAAAATCTAATCTTTCTCTAAATAAAAATCTTACTCTTTCTTGTTATATTTAAGGGTTTGTGTGCTCTTTGATCACTTTTATCGAACTATTTTAACACTAAAAATCCTATTGCTGCTCCGTGGGATTTAAAATTATGCATTTAGTGGTCTGTGGGGTCCTAAAGTTTGGCGACCGCTGATATATGCGGTTTTCCGTTGTCGTTATTTTTCTAGCTGCCTTTTTTTATTTCAAAGACAAGGATACAAGCAATAAATGTTGTAGTGCTGTAATCGGCAATGTTTTTAGCACTATCCAGCTGTGTGACTATTATCCCAGATAGGTATTGATCAGAAAGCCATTCACATACATAGGTTTGCTAATCAGGCGTGACATACACGCCACGCGTCGGCGGGGATGCGCATGCGCAGGTCTGCAGACCGGCAACGTCGGCCACATAACAATTGCGCACGTCGCTTAATGGTTCGGGGCTGGCGGCGCGAGACCTGCGCCGCAGACGGACCCGTACGTGCTCCACTTGCGTATTCGACGGCCGCGGCCTGGACCACAAAAAACGGAGCACGTACCAAACACCTACGGGCACGTGCTGTGTAGCACGATAGCGCGACACGCGCCCGACCTTGCTCCCGTATAGCTGATGGCCCGAGTGAAACTTACACCTGGACCGGGACCCCCGAATCTGATGCTTTGCACCCGAATGTGCCATTGAATAAGCTTCATCTCGATCCGCAATGGGTGTGTATACACAAAGCCAACAATATATTACTACTATTTTCATTTATAATTAATTACATGAATAACTTAATTAGATATTAAAGTAAACAAACAGTGGTGCGCCGACACCTCTTTAGTATTGGCACCCATAATCTTCCGGCGCCTGTGTGCGCCGCACAATCTGGCCATATGGACGGTGCGCCCATGTAAACAAATACAATTTTAGATTTAAACTACTAACTCAAACACTAAAAAATAAACAATTTTTGGCTTAAATTACTAATTAATTAAAAAACCTTCCAATCGATTTAAAGTATCGAGAGAGTTCTTTTTAAAAACAAACAAAAATATGAACAAATCCGATTTGCGTGATTTTCATAATATTTTTTTTTATCATTTACAACCTTTTTCTGCGTTTACCGAAGAAGCTTGAAACCAGGATTTCACTGAAGAACGTAAGAGGTTAGATCGGAGCGGTGAGGTAGGTAATTAAATTCCTGAAAACCGCATTGCTGAATAACAATCGTCACGTCAAATACATTATAGTCCAATAACCTCACTTTTAATCTGTGCATTAATTATGCATTATGTTTACCAATAACTGTAGTATTTTATTCTTTAAAGTAGGCTAGAAAATTCACTCAAAGAATATTGAATGATATTGGCTATTAATACTTTTAAGAGATTGTGTAGCATTTGGTCTTATTTTTTGTACAAGTAGAGTTACAAAATTAAAACTGTATTGTAACAGTATATAAGAAGAGTTGAAGAAGCTCTTCGAAATTATTCAAAAATGTGTTTTGACTTTTTGAATTTTTTATTGATATTAAAGTAACTTTAAGATTACGTCAATCTAATAAAATTTGTAAATAAAGCTTTGTCTACTTCTGTCATGATATTGTCTTGAAATAATCCCAACTTATCCTTTAGGGTTCAATGAATTTACGGATGGCAAGGATCGGTAACAGCCAAAACTTTCGGCAATTGTTTAATATTTATTGCGAAATGAAATATTATATATAAGAATTTATGTTTTACTTTGTAATAATCATTTGTTTTTTCGCACCCATACTATGCCCTTTGATCTACTGTTTCTAAAAAAAATCTTAAAGGTAGGATACTTAGTTTTATTTTTAATATAATAAATATATTCTTACTGATGTCATATCCTAATCGTTTACTATTATTTATGTCGTTCCTCAATATTCGGAGCTATAAAAACAGCTGTTTTAAATAATAAAAATTATGGCTTATCCCAGTGACTAAACGACTTATGACCTTCAAATTACACACATAAGCCTTCTGTATAAATATTCAAAATTCTACATTCAAACTATGTTTCATAAAAAAAATAATTCGACCCGTTTCCAAAAAGTTTATTGCATTAACTATTCAGTAAATATTAAAGTTCATATATACGAAAGTTTTCGGCTCAATATCTTGATTAACACTTTAACATCCGCTTACGCCACGTTGGCGTCCTGTCTCAGCCAACTGTTATCTACCGCTATCTACGCATGCTTTATTTTATGTAACAATAAAAATCTCAAATTTTTAATTCCAACTCAAAATTTCAAAATACAAATCCTAAAAAGTATCGAAATCCTCGACTTCCAAAATCCATTTTCAGCAAATTATCCTCGAGTAATGATTAAAATCCAAATCAGACCTCCATAACTACTTCCTGTCGCATCACTAAATTCACTATCTACAAAACTCATAAATAAATAAAAAATATATAAATATAACATTTGATTAAAATTTCGGTAAAAAGGAAATGAAGCCTAACCTTGCACCCTTAGAATTTAGGAAAAAAGATAAGTTAGATTATCGGTGATCCATTGAAAAATTATCTTATAAACTTGCTTCTCTATGATCCATGGTACAGTTGCATTTAGAACGCACTAGCAAATCGAAATAAATTGAGTTAGGACGTCAAGAAATTATTATATTTTTTAGGTTCATAAAGCGTATCATAAGAGTATAATAACCATTGAATGTATTTTAATTCGATATTTTTAAATACAATTTATTTAATTATTCGCTCTAATTATGGTCAGATTTTCATTTTGTTATTTTTTTATTGCTAATTCTTTGCGTTGACAGTGTTCATTGATCGATAATTCGAATACATACTTTGGCGAGATGCCAAGCTTTCGATTCCTCCGCAGGACCAGATGTCTACACGATCTGCTCGTGCCGTAATACCGGCATTAATTAAACGAGAATGCCAAAAATATGTCAACAAATATTTCATTACGTTGATCATCACTAAGTTTTTTAGCTAAATAATTTAATTAAATATTAACGATATCACAACACGACACCATCGTCTCGGTTAATTATACGCACACATATTAATCGGATTCGAGTCGCAGAAGCTGACTGGACGCCGCTAATTGTCCACTGCACCACGGGGCCGGTCCGACAAAAAAGTTGCTGGTGAAACGACGCCGGTAATGAACGCACTTCGAATATGGCCGAGGCCGATTGTCGGTCGCAATGGCGGCTCTGCTATTCAATTGTTTGCTATTGTAATTGTGCTCGTCCGCGCAAAAAAAATGTAGTGCGGCGGCGAAGACGTCGCGTTGAAAAAGTCAAAGTTAACAATGGGCCCGCAAATGTCTCCCGATGATCGCCGATCATAACGAAGAGCTCGCTTTTTGCGCGTCTAATGTCGGCTCCCTCCGTATCCGTCGGTGACCATCTTCGTATCGAAATGGCGGCAAAAAGTCGGCTCGATATGGCAACACTGGATCTCGTCCCGCGTTTGTTGTAATGCGCATGCCAGTCTAATCCTTAATTAGCACCTCTCGAAGATGGCCTGATTAGCATAAGCCAATTAGACCAGATGACCTTTAGCCAAAAATCCTTATCGTGTTTCGTACATTTTTCAGAAGATTTTCAAAGGCGAAGCGCCATTTACAAAAACAATTTTCTTTTAAATAAATGTAATAATATTATTTTATGACATCAAAGCCGATTCGTATTTTATACCGAATCGTGTTAGCAGAGTTTTTAGCCCCCTGCGAAAATATGCGCTATGAAAAATATAACAATGGTCGCGATATTGGTGATGTCGGCTTTTTATGATGAATAACAGGGCCATATATGGTATGCGAAGATGGTCACCTTGCCCGTGGAAACATCAGGTTTGACGATATTGACAGGTGCTGTTTGTTCAGATAATTCGGGAATTGGAAAAAATTGAAGATGACCAGGGACCGCTTGTTGAAAATGCGCGCTGTGTGCACTGAAAAATTGATCATTGCTAATTTCAACGGTTTATAAAAAATATATATTAGGTAATTGATTCCATATTATACGTTTCAAATTATATAATCAAATCAAGTTGTTATCATTAAAATAATTTAAATAAAATTTACTTTCATTTAAAGATATCCTTAAAATTATCTGTAAATTTTCTTAAATGAAAAAATGTCATTCTAAGCTGATTTTATTTATAGACAATATTTTGATTCATTAACAGGCATTTAACTGACATTTTTATAACCTTAGAGGTGTAAATAAAATTTGAGAGATATTTATATATATCATCAGCTTTTATGTACATTTTTAATTTTTAAGTATTGCGTTATAAATTCTAGTCTTATGTCATAATTACCGTTTAGAGAAGGTTTTTTTTATATTTATTTTTTATTAAAATATGATCTTTATTTTACTTAATTCACATATCTACCTTCTCCACTCACAATTCACATATCTACCTTATCAGACGTATTAGCCTAAAAGATATTTCAGAAAACATAAGGAAGCTTTTATTTTATTTAATTTAAAAAAATTATGTATTTTATTAAATTGGATATCTAGAATAGACTCTGTAGACGCTTCTCCTTGATTTTTCAATTAAATATCTCTTTTTATAAATTCATAAAAAAATATAATGAGGGTAGCAGAAATATGCGTCTAAAGCTATTGTGGAAGAGGAAAGTGGTAATATATTTTGCATAACTCATAATTTAAAGACATTTCTTACTTATTTAATACTTTACCGATCGGATAGTAAAGTTACCAGATTTACGTCTAACGTCGAAATTTTTGCGCTAAATCAAACTTTTTTTGGGCAATTTACTTAAATCGTTAACTTTATTACGTTAAAATATGTTTAAAAAATTACGTAAAAAAAATTAAATATTTCTTATTACGTGCGTCGCTAACCAACTACATTTATCTATCTTTACAAAAACGACCGTTAAATATATATAGATTAAGTGCATGAAATATGATTTATTTTGCTAATAAAAAAATTCAAAATTTTATAATGATCGAAATCTTTACCAGAAATATCATCAATTAATTTTTTATACATTTGTGATGCTCTTTTACAAATTTCGAAGCATAAATAAAAAAAGGTCATAGTTTTTTTGACCAGCAATGTTGTACGTATCTGAGAACGCCACATTAACGTCCGCGGTTGTTTGCGCAGAGAAAAAATTATGCCAACCTGGCGTCCGCGGTTGGTAAAATGTAAAGTTATTAACCCATCCGTCGGGATGGCTCGAAAATAACCGCATCATCCGAAGGTGTCTCTCAGAGACCCCAAGCATTTCAAGTCAAGATAATGATCAATTCTATATCTATATCTTGACATTATTTTAAAAAAATAATGATTCTATGAATAAAAATAATTATTCATGATATGTTTCATAATTTGGTTTTTTTAAATAATCAATATGAAACGTAAATAACAACGCTCTTGGTGATGTCTCGCCACAGACTGAGCTCTAGCAGCACGTGTCACCAGTATGTTTTATTCTCAATCGGCACTAAAGACAGACAATGATTATTTATAATATTTATTTTTTTGACAAATACAAAAAGTTTCGGACATAAAGAACTTATATTAAAAGAGTTATTGAAGAAATATCAAAAACTTGGGGTCCCCAATAGACCCCATCGGCACGTCTAGGCTAATATAATTATAAAAAAAAAATATTCAATTATTTATCATAATTAGTTACATTCAATTTCGCAAGTTGGTTAAGATATAACAAATTTCTTAGCTTTTGACACCTTAGCTTTGAATATAATGCTTTTTAATTTTTTGCACTTAATTATTATGTATTTATTGATTCAGATTATTTATCTTTAGGCGAATGATCAAATTAAAATATTGAGAACATACTAAAACTTTTAAGTCAAGAGTTAGAGTTTGTACAGTTCTCCTCCAATAGCGTCCCCTGCTATAGAACGGCGTGTGCGACAGTTCCTTCTATAGTGCTTTCTTCGAGAACGCCGTTTTCTACAAAATGCTAAACTTTCAAGGTCAAATCACATGTTTCATAAATAATATATAATATGTAATACAATTGGACAAACTAAAAATATATCAAAATCATTTAAAATATGTGACTGGAAAATTGTTTAATACATTTATATCGTTCAATTTACAAAATACAATTAGGGGTTTCTATAGCGTTGTCTCTGGGCGCTATGAGGAGGAGGGTTGGCTGTATTGACATCAGTTTAACATATTCCACAAAAAGCTTATACTCAATTTTAAAGATAAATCGAGAATAATTCTAGTGTCTCAAAAAAAACATATATCTATTGAGAAAAATAATTTTTATGGTCTACATATTATTTCATATCGTTTTTAATTAAAATCAAAATATATTGTAATTATATTTGTGGCATCCATTGAAGTAGGATTTTTAAAATATTACTAAATATTTTTAGTTATTTTCAAGTTATTAATAATAATTTAAACCAGTGTAGAGAGTAATCGGTCCATTTCTTTGAATCATGTGATTTAAATAGCATTTATGTTAATCTTGATGTGCATAATTGCGTTGATAGATGTTAAGTACTCGTTAATTGCATTCTACATACCGAGCCGAAGTAAGCCTGTGCCAGGACATATTTGATGGAAGGATCTTCGGCATGAGGTGTAAAAAAATCAGCGAGGATTGGTCCTGCAGCGGTAACAGCGGGTCGAGCAGAAGATGAGATGTGTAAGAACAAAAAACCGGTCGCCAAGCTGTCTGCCTAATATGGGAACTCCACTTTTTAACACTACGGCGGCGGCAGGGCTCACTACCTACGCACTTACTCCCCAGGACATATCCCCGTCCTATCAGTTATCCTCCCATATTTCGTCATAACCACAATGAGCTGACGATTGCTTAGGATATCAAGGCATGCCGCCAACACAGAGATAATCAACAATAAACAATTTTTAAAAAAATAACAATTCAACGAATATGATTATTAAATGAAATATAAAATTGTATTAATTTTTTATTTAATTTTATTTTTAAATTTGTTTGGATTGAGCAGCCCTGACGGTCAGTGACGAAACAACAGTCCTTACTTCAATCAGATACGGCACGACAAGTATTTTATAATTCGCAAAACAAATTCCTCTGGTATAAATCAAAGGGCCGATAGGGACAATTTCCTTATAATGCATTCGAGATTATGATCTCTTTATAAGTACGCCACTGCCTTTTACATTCACCACTCGAGCCGATACCGCGGCGTAGAAAGGGTTAAATTAATTAATTATTATGATTGTAAAATATTTTCGTAAGAATATTGCGTGGAATCTAATAAAAATATAAATTAAACAGCTTAATAATTTAATATACTATTATTATATTTAATAAAGTATTGCGATAAAATACCGGTTCCTTACATCTTAACTGCACTTCTATAAATCATGCGAGATGGCGGCGGTCTTCTATAGAAAATATCAATCTGTATCAATTATGCAATATTATCAGCGATATTTGTGCAGAAATACGAGTTTATTATGCATGGAAATTGTTTATTACATCCTTATGACTATTTCCGAATGCTGTGCGTATCAAAAAGTGTAATTATGTAGGTGTTTGGATAAAGATGATGATGAAGGTGACGGCAAAAAAGATGTAGAAGAAGATGGAGAAGAAGCTCCGTCTCGTCATTTTCCCATGAAACGGTAAGATCTATAAATCCAATCCTGGATAGGCCGTCACTCTTGCGTGGATTCCCTCGTATCATTTAATAAGCGTGTAATGATAAATGGTGATTTTATGATATGATTTATAAATTTCACATAAGCCCTTGGTAGGCGATCTAGGGACATTGATTGTCAACCGTTGGATGATGCAAAAAATATTTATCAATTAGTTTTCAATTTGATATGTTTATAATAAATCTGAATATATTTTTTTTTCAAGAAAAATATGAATTCCCTCTATATTTAATATAAATTACTCTAAGCATTTTTCAATTTGATCTGAAATAAATTATACTCCCAAATTTACGTAAAATACGATTAAAAAAATACAGGAATTCTAATTATAGGAATAACTGAAAAAATATATATTATTATAGTGACATAATTTACTAAAAAATATTTATAGATTTACCGATCCGTCACGGCGGCTCGAAACCAACGGCGTCGCCCCAAGGGAGTCTATTTATAATGGGAAATATACCCCATGTATTTCAAGCCAAGATATTGATAAATTCTATCAATATCTTGAATTAACATTGAAATAAATGGATTATTCTAAGAATAAAAATAGTTATTCATAATATGCTTTATAATTGAGTCGATATTTTGGATTTTTTTACTAATCAATATGACGCATAAGTGACGCGCGAACTCGGCGATGTCCCGCCGCAGACTGAGGCACGCCGCCTTCTCAGTGTTCTAGCACTGTTTCACTCGCACTTAGACATCGTACCGGTCGAATATAGTTGTAATGATAGTTTATAATATTTATTCTTTAGAATTTTTTAGACAAATAGTTTGGAACATGTAGGATCTGTACGGATATCCTTTGGGACTTAACCTCATCTTACCACATTAAAAATATACAGTCCAAATTAAATATAATAGTTAGATAATTACTATACATATAATTACTTTTATTCGAAGTTTAGACTTCTAATTCGCTAATGTTAATAAGTTAATATCACACTGGGAAAAAATATTAAACTTTAAACTACGCAGTCCAAGTCTAAGTTCAAGCAGAAAATTAAGGAAGGAAAGCAAAGATGTAAGCAAACAAGAAATTATTTGGTTGCAATAACTCGTGAAATCTTGTATTTTGAAAATTTGTAAAAAATAACCAAAATTTATAAGACTATCTAAAGAAAAATATTTGTATTAATACATATCCTTACTTGAGTGAGGAATACTTTACATACATTTTCATAATGTCCATGGAAATTAATCATTATAATAATCATATGAGATGCAAAAAAACTCTGGATAATGACAATAATATATAATAATTCATCTAATCAGTCAAAAATGTATTTTTAGATATATCTAATATATTAAGGTTATTAGTAGTGTGCTTTATGTTAGATACATATTTAGTAGATATCAATATAAAACTGACGTATCGCCGTATGTCCCAGTTGACAATTCCCTCTGGCTAGGAGACTCATTACGCCACTGGTCGAACAGGTCCTCCGCGGGCTTCTCGCTAATAGTCTCTGTCCACTATCGTGAGAAACATGAGTGATGACCCAGCCAATTTGTTCTCCTACCTCACTCAGATAACCGATGCCATTGTTTTTTCAAAATAATAATCCATATCATGGCAGCCATTTTCATTTTGCCACACAATGCGAAGTTTTTCAGCGGCCGAGCATTTTTTTCGGCTGGTGACATTCTTACATTATCATGTTTTGCAGTGTTCAATATTTTAAATTGGCATTAACAAATATATATCGAGGCCCGGGAGCAGGTTGCCGATTAAATGACCGCGGCAAAAAGCAGAGGCGCGCGAGTTCCACCAGCTCATGACTCTGATGACGATGATGGTAAAAAAGTCTTCGGATCGATGGAACCATCGATTCGATGCAGTACTCGTGTCGACAGGGCTGAACAAAAATATACGTTCTAATTTAAATAATTTAAAAAATCTCCGAATTCAAGAGTGCTCAGTTATTCGTTCTACAACTGAAACTTTTGGCTTTAAGAAAACTGTAGTTAAAAGAAATCTATATAACATACTACCTGGCATATGGTAAGCTGTCAGTTGTTTTTTATAACATCTAGAATTTTCCGGATCAAAATGAACACGCTCGCCGGTGTTCCATGAGACTCACCAGCACCACCCCAAATCCTACCAATAAACAGATGATGACAGTTCTTTATGCTAATGATACAGAAGTCTGATGGAGACACAGAAATCCTAATTTTATATCCAAATCTCTACAAGAATATATAAATGGACATAAAAATGGTCCATTAAAATAAATCCTGAAAATTACCAAGCCATTTTCTTTCAAAACCCCTAAAAAATCTTTCTAGCTGTTTTATTAAAATTATTAATACGTCCATACCGTGGCCATGGCTACCTATGGATATTATTCGATAATAATCTCATGTGGAGAAATCATATAGAGAAAAGTTATTTAAAAGAATAAATATTATAAAGCTATCCTTCGTTAAACAAAAAAAATAGTCCAAATATTTTCATTTCAGTTGTCCTCCCAAAAATCCTATCAACCTCTCCAATCTGGGATTCTACCCCGCCGCATCTTTTTCTTAAAAACCCAGTGAAAAGTATGAATTCTGGGAATTCTTTATATCACTGGCCAGGGGGTATGTAAGAGGAAGAAACTCATTACCTCCATATGATGTATAAAATAATATGTATGTAGGTAGTTTGGTGCGTTGGAATTAATTAATTAAATACCATCTATTCTTCGTTGAATACATAATTATAAAAAAAATAATATAAATTTCAATTCCACTATAATAATATTAAAATTAACCAGTGTCGTGGTTTGACACTGGAGGAATATTAGTTTGAGAGACTCATTCCCCTTGCATCTTTAGAATCTTTATAGAATCTGTATGTAGGTGAATCTTTCTATGGAATCTTTCTGTTATGCCAACTATCCATCATAGTCGAATAAATAAATAATAAAAAAAATGATCAACACCCGTGGTTCATCAGGAATGCTGAAAGATCTTAAAATTCTACCTTTAACTAATTATATTAAAACTATTATTATACCTTTATTGATTTCCCTCTAAAAAAATAATATATTAATAGATCCTAAAATTTATAATAACCTATCCTAATACTATCCTAATAAAAATATCACAATCCTCGACTTCCAAAATTAATTCTCAGTCAATTATCCCTAGTAAAAGTTAGAAAAAAATGAAAATCCCCCATAATTACCTTCTGTCACACCTTTTAATGCACTCCCACCTTTTTAATATATTAATAAAATATATGTAACAAACAAGATGAAAAGAGGTCTAGCCTCACAACTTTGGAATCAATGACAAAGAAGAAGAAAAAATTATTTAATCCAGCTGAAAAGGCTGAAATGCTATATAACATAATAAAAATAAATTTATTTAAATTATATGAGTAATTTTCAAAGGATTGCCTTAAAATAAATGAATTGTTTGAGTACCTCTAAAACATAATAACTAATTAAAGTTAATCCATTTTATTTGTGTTAACCCATGTTATTGATGTATTCAATTATTTAGAAAATAACTAAACTAATTTCAAATAAATATTCAGCATCTTCATATTTTAAATCGTATATAATATAGTAATATAAGTAGTAATTAGGATACAGTAAAAAAATTAAATTATTTGTCTGTTAATGCATTATATGAACTGTTAACGCACTCATTTGCAGAAGAATTGGGAATAATCATTCATTGCTTAAAATATTCAGTGAATATGCACGTTTTCTTTTACAATAATTATTGATGATATAATGTATATATTTTTAATACAAAATAAATGCGACAAAATTTTATTTATACGTTATATTAAGCCACGTAATAAAGAATCGGATGTCATGGATTTCCTAGGTTTTTGTAAAAAAAAAAAGTGAAGGTGCAATTGATTTACGGCGTTGTCGATTTAACAGCGGCCGACGTATTTGCGCCTCTTCTTCGTCTACTGCAGCACTTTTTTCGCTTGTTTTTCTTAAGCAAAGATGATTTGAAATGCAAGCAGAGGTGGGTCGGCGAAGAAGCGCCGACAACAATTTATTGTTTGATCGGGCAGTCGGTGGCCCTGCGGATGATTGCGCGCCATGACATGTTTACGGGCCAATTATTTGTACGAACTTGGAGATAATGATTTCTTGCACACATATTAACCGGCCGCCGATAAATAAACCAATTCTTTTGTTTGGTTTTATTGCGACAATTGTCCGGAAGATGGCCGGGGAATATTATCGATCGGAAGGAATCCCGTAATGCGGTGAGCGGCGCACTTCTCAATTTGCACGCGTCCACCGACTCATCGACGATTCGTGGAAATTCCAAAAAAAATATCAGAGAAAGCGGTGACATATTTGAGTTTGCAATTATGATAAACCTGGATATTAAATAAAAAATGGTGCAAAATATTTTCTGCATTGATTCATAACAAGGACAAAATCCGACCTCAATACAATCAACACTTCTCATTGTTCTAAATAACGGAAAAGCATTACCGTTCTTGTTTTAGACTGCAGTTTTTAATTTCCCTGACTATAAATCCAATAGTGATATTTTGTATTGCGTTCGTACATTTGACTCTGACGGATCTTAGCTTTGATAGCCATTTAGAATGCTTACTTTATTGTTGGCCGTCGAAAAGGTTTAAAGTGCTTCTGGGTTATAGGCATTATTACTTATGGAGTAAATATAATTTTTGCCCAAAAATAATATCCTTACGATGCCTTAAAATCCGTACTCGTCGGACATAACCCCCTGCGATTTTTTTTCTTACTCTCGAGGATGAAAAAAAAAACATTAAAGAAAGACTTCATACCAACATAAAGATAGCATATTACGTTCCTAAAGTTTAGCGCTGTAATTCAGGATGCTAATGGACATTTATGACACTTATTTTGTTTTCCAAAAAATAATCAGTCTTGCATGAGGACCTGTTTTAACTGAGGAATTGCGTAAACATTGACAATAAATAAAGTTTCGTAAGAAACAATTGTCGATTGGTGGTAAATTAAACATTGTTGACCCAATGAAAGTTGATCTCATTACAAAAATTCTGGTATTTTTTTTAAAAAAACATTTATAACTGAAATAAAAAAAAACGAATGGGGTCTGACTGCATATGTAAATTCGTTGAAATAATGGCAATATTCTTCAAGATGATTGGAATACTAGTGTGAATAGATTCTTTAAGATAATAGTTTTCAGATTGTTAAAGCAGTCCAGCGATGAAACGCTCTTAACCCAAAAAAATAAGGATTTATGCTTACAATAGGGATTTAATTGCGAAACTTGAATTCCACACGATATGAAAAATAGTTTATATTAATTTATTTTTCACAATACTAACTATTTTAAATATATTGAATTTAATCTCGTTTAAATAAAAATGGAAATATTTTACTTTAAATCCCGTAATTTCGTAGGCTCGTAGACTAACTCTTTTGTGGAATTTTCTTATTGAATAAAGTATACATATATATTTCTTTAAGTTTAACATATAAATAAATTAAACCATCTAAATTTTAATTGACTCTATTTTGGTTAGGGGGAAACGTTCCAGATATTGTCAAATGACAAAAATTAATCAGTGTAAGATTTTGTTTTAGTAATTATTAACAAATCATTCCATTAACAGTATTAAAAAATAATATATAGAGACGTGGAAATTTTTAATATTTACTTTAATATTACGTTTATTAAAAATTGGTTCAAATATGTTGTTTATTGGGTTAAAACACTATCGATACCATTTGCGAGGGATTTTGTGGGATTATTTGGCAAATATCAATTTTCTTCGATTTTCCTTATAAGACGTCTAAAACCGACGCTTACGCTCAGACAACCTACACACCCGTACATACCATTCTGGAACATTCGATCGCACTCCGTGGCTTACGAGTTCAGCTGTCTCCTCTGGCACTAATAATATTTCTGGGCCTCTGGGATTCGAATCACGTAGCATCCACCCCGAGCACCACCGCCACCCACCAATAGAGCCAACCCCCGAGCACCTCCCTGCCACCCCGCACACGCACCACGGAAGCACCACTTCCGACGCGTAGCCCCAACGCGGATGAAACATTTTTATCAAACATTCAATGAAATATCTCGAACGAAATGGATAGTTGACAGATTTTACAGCCAGTTCGGAATCAAGAGTTTAGAAATATTTTTTTAACGATATTTTTCGAGTTAATCTTCTAATCACCCTATGTCTGTTGTTCAGACAGGGAGTGTTTCTAGTCTACGTGCCCACCCCATGCGTAGTACGTGCCCCATGCGTAGTACGTGACTTCACTGTCTCGACGTACAATTTCTGAAGAATTAAGGCTAACACTGCGAAACTACTACGATAATTTGCTCCAAGAAAATCTTGATATCATAGCCAAAATTGAACCAAGTATTAAATTTAGCCGAAGATTAAATTTAAAATCACTTTGAAAATGAGTAAATATTATCATTATATATTTTAATATTATATATACATCTAATCTTATTTTTCAGAAAGGTGTACTATTAAGAGATCGCGTAAATATGATTTTGAATAATTTCTAAAAGTAATTTCATATAATGTAAATTTGTTTCTTAGATTTTCTTGATTTTCCTTAGATCGGGGCTTATATTTGACGGATTTTAATTTTAATTCATATCCATATATTATACATTCATAATATTTTGAATGTCTCAACCCTCCCTGTTAATCAATTAGATTACTTTCCTAAATAAGCGATAGCTTAAAAACATCCTGAGATTATGGCTTGTAGGTAACATGTATATTATTTCGATAATGTAAGCTAACCGACACTGAGCCAAGTTAGTAGTCGGATAAGTAACACTGGCCAGGGGGTATGTAACCTCTTCCTCATCATCATGGTCAAAAAATTGCGAGACGATTGAGCACTGCCCATTTTTCTCTTCGTCTCATAATAACCTCTTCCTCAAGAGACTCATTACCTACGTATGTTAAAACATATGTATGTAGGTAGTTTGACGCATTGAAATTATTTAATTTATTTCCATCTATCCTGTGTTGAAATAAATAATATAAGTTTTAAGCCAATTGAAATAATATTATAATTAACCAGTGTCGTGGTTTGACACTTGGAGGAATAATAGTGTGAGGGACTCATTCCCCCCCTTGCATATTTAGAATCTTTATCGAATCTTTATATGAATGAATGGCACCTGGGAGTTTTTCTGTTATGCCATCCATCCATCGTAGTCTAATAAATAAATAAATAAATCAATTAGTTTAAGCGAAACGTAATGCCATTTTTTGTTACGTTACTTTGAAACCAGATTGTTGAAAAACTAGGCTGTCGTTGAGTTAACACGTTTCAATTGGTATCTTTTTGAAGCTCTATAGAAAAATTTTATTAGCCCACAGTAAAATATATAGCGGCCAGATATTGAAGAGTTACAATTGTGGTAATTGATGCTGTTTTTATTTAATAAAGTATTAAAATCAAACGAAATTATCCAGACCGCTTGGAAATATTTATGGAGACATCATGAATCCTCAGCAGTGCTAGAGATGGTTTAAAAAAATTAAATGTAGTGGATAAAAGGACAAACTAAAATCAGGGTACTCAAAAGTAGAGTCCGATCCGCGTAAAACAATGAAAGAATTTTCATAAGACTTCGGTTATCAATAGTAATCAGTGAGGGATAATTTTAAAGGACACAAAGAAAATAGACAAAAAAATGGGGTGCCACGCGAACTTTTCTAGGAACGTTGCTAGAATAATGAATAACCATCTTTTTATCTTTACTGTCCAAGTATAAAGCTGATCCGTTTATTAGGGGTATTATTACTGAGGATAAGAAGTGGGTCTCTATACGAATCCGAGATGAAAAAATATTAACTTTCGTCTAATCAAGTACCCTTTGGCCTTTATTGACTGAAAAATGTTATCCGTTTATATTTAATGAAATGTTTTAAGTTGCATTGTTCCTAATTAATAAGATTGCTTAAAAAAATCAGAAAACAATCAAAAATTAATTTTTCAGAATAATAATGGAAGACCGGTAGTCAGGAACAATTATTAAAATAAAGGAAATACAAGATCTGCATTATCCAGCAAAGTCATCTAATGTTGCACCTTTGGTTATCATATTTTAAAATCGATGGAATATTCGTCGGAATAATTATAAATGTTGAAAAAGTCTAAAATCACAATACGACTCCCTATTTTAATAAAATACCACCAGAATTTTTAAGAAAAATGTATTAACAAACTGCCTATGTAGGGGAAGATCGTAGAAAACATCGGAAAATATTTGACAGAATAATATTGTCCAGTTTTTGTTTAAATAAACTTTTGTCGCAATAAAAAAAAATACATTTCTTATCGTCTTAATTAATATTATTCAAAAATATGCAAAGAATTTTTAAAACATTGGATTTAAGGAATATATTATATTTCACAAACAAAACAGAAAGTTTTTAAGAACTAAAATAAAAATCATGATCATCTAATGATTTTTGCCTAAATTTATCATAATACTATAATTAAACACTGTTGCTATTTACTAAATTAATTTAAACTTTGATGGAAAATCATTAATTGCTGAAAATTATATGTTTCCAAAAAAATTCTGACACTAATTAGAGAAATGTTATATTAAAAGTTAAATTATAGTTTATTTTAATTTTTATTAGAGAATTTAAACAATTAAAATGATAATTTTCCTGGTTCAATTCAACTCTCTAATATATAGATTTATTTTCTATAATATGATCACTAGGCATTAATCCTATCGACATTCTAGCTCGTAAATATAATAGATTCCATTTTTTCACTGTTGCATTATCACATCTCCGCCACCTCATAAATTCCTCGGCATCGAAGCCAACAACAGGACAAATATTGATCTCTGATTGATTGTACGATGATAAATACGTAGGTACATGTGGCCTCCCTATTTATTAGAGCCGGTGGGGAGGAAGTATGTGTACGAGAGAAGAATTTCGCTCTCGGTGTAATGAAGGGTCATAAATCAACAACAACCCTGAGTTATTAAGTCGATTCGAAGCTGTCTACTCACTCTCACCTCGTCCAGCTCTCAGACATTGTACTGAATAATTCTGCAGCCGGAGTGAATATTAAAACGAATTAAGTCGCACATAAAAATTCTTCGTCGGTCGTAAAAATATCTGCGGGGATCGGAGCCCGCTGGAAAACTCTTTTTTTGCACAGTTTAATATATTTATATTTCCACAGTAATGCACCGGCGCGGCGTGATGACTTCGTTTTATTTTAAGTATTGAGTTTTTTCGCACAAATAAATAATGCGGCTCGGCTTTTTGATAGAGAGAAATGTGGCTCGCTTCATACATTTTTCAGGATCGGTTAGTATGCTCCCCAGCCGCGAATTCCCAGCTGGGTCGAATTTAAATATCCTTTAAAAATTCAAAACCCTCCCCGATTTTTTCACGTTGTATTCCACGCTATCCATATACGTTTTGCATTGCAGAAATTGTATATATTTTTAATTATATAATATATTTCATAAACGCCATACAAATCCGTTTCCGGATAACCTAACCCCTATCGAGCCCTTAACCCGCGTAACCCCTCGGAGAGAGTCTATCAAAAGGAAACGAAAAGATTGTGTTAATAGCCGAACACACCCTGGAGGAATTGCCAATTTGAATTGCAAATAGTTTCCCGCGCCTTCCCCCTCCTCCTTCACACGGAAAACGTCTTTCCGTGCATCTTGAATGCATAAAAAACGTGTGGTGGGGATCAAAGTGCAATTTTTAAATTTGCAGTGTCGTAAAACATGATTAGCTATCGCGTTTTCATGAATAACTCAACCGATTTTATCCAATGTACTAAATTATATCGATCATTCATACTATTCAAATATATCGAGAAAGAGAAAATATATTTTAATTTAATATAAAATACACATGATAACTCTAATTTCTAATTATTACTCGTTTGTACATTTTAATCAAAAAAATTAACAATTATTTTTCCGTGTAATTTTCAATTAGCATCAATTTTCTTCTAATTAATAAACTTTATGATTTTTATTAACAAAATTAGTATCATTTGTTAACAATTTCCAATTACTAGTTAAGTTTAATAATAGTGATTCGGCTTAAAAAAAAATAGTAATCGATTGGATATTTTGATTTCTATGCAATTAGACTCTCTTCGGCATAATTTTTTCACATATTAAAACCTTGAAAGACACTAATTCATGATTTTTTTTTTGGAATTCAACTATTTTGGACAATTTTGATAAATGTTAATTTGCCAAAAAATATTTTATCCATGAGGGAACATTTTTTATTTCAAGGAATTTACGCTTGTGTTCTAAGTTTTAGCTATTTCTCTTACCGATCATCTTTTAGAATCATTTAAGATTTTTCTAAAATATATAGAATGTCAAAAATATAAAAATTCTATACTTTCGTAAGAATGCACTTGAGTTTAATTAAAAAATATATTTTATACAAATTCTTAAAGCTCTATTATTCGCAATTAGTTGTGAGAAATACTATTTACCAAATATTCTTTAAAAAAATAGTACCTACTTTAAACTCATTATGTTTTAAATGAATTTGGATTTCATTAGGAATAAAGCCAGATTAATAACCAAGTCCGCGAAATCGACAGTTTTTACGTCAAAGTAAGGTAGCACGATTAATTATTTTAAATGTAAAATAAATTTTAAAAAAAATAGACTAGACAAAAATACTTTTATGTTTATACAGTTGAAAATTATGCGATTCGGCAAAAAAAATCTCATAGGTGTAAATGCGTTTTTTACAGGTTGTCAAACCTCTTTTGCAAAGAAACGAATTTTTGGCGCCCTTTCAAAAGTCATAGTGACTCTTTGTAGTCTGCGATCTTAACAAATCATTATCAAAAATATGTATAATTTAAAAAAGCACAGCATTTTGAAGCGACAAAGAACAAAGGAGCATTCATATTATTTTCCAGTAATTTATTAATTCAATAAATCACGTTGCTTTCGTCAAAGCTTTCGCCCTTCTACATGATGTACAATCCAATTTAATGTTACATCATCAATGAATCGATCCATATTGTTAATTTTTATTGAAGAATGGCATGGATCAATTTTCTGTATTGCCCCAACTCGCAAAATTTGTTGGCGTTAGGTGAGAGTACTTTTTTTCAATATTATTATAAAAATCACGTAAATCCTAGTGTATAAGCACGTATATTATTAAACTTCAAAATCCTTATCCAAATACTGAAAACCTCTTTATTTTCAATTCCCTTTCGAAATTTTCAAATTAAAAACAAACGTCTTTCGATGCAATCTTGACTACTTCAAAAAAATCTATGAATATAACTGGATATATAAAGAACACCATAAAACAAACGAATTTCCTTCACTTAACCTTAACCATTGCTTAAATTAATTTTACTAAATCTACAGACAAGATATCAGCCATTGTAAAATATTCCAAATGTTATATTAAAGTTAAATATTTCTGATGAATGAGAAAAGTAGCAAGCAAGAAAGAAAGCAAGTTTAAGTAGTTTTCAGTTGAAAATGTGCACGATAAATTACAGAAATTTAAAAATCGAAAGTATATGACCGTTTTCGTTATAATTTTATAAAAATAACCTAAACGAATTAGTTATAGATATCAGACTCACTTTACTTAAGTACAAAAACCTATAATATAATCTGTATTCGAGCATTAAAATTCAGCATTTGACCTTTTCATCTAAGTCATTGAGACACTGTTTATTTAAATAATTTAGAACGATCCAAAAAGATTTTTTAAGAGATTCAATATTAAATATATTCGGCATCGATATTATTAATATATACAGAATATTATTAAGAAAACGGCCATATATTCCAATTGTGCTGACAATCTTCCTTATCTGTGCAAATTTCCTTATCATCCGAACGTAGAAGCAACTCCTTTCCGCCGAAAATTTCATCTTCAAACGTGACTAAATTACCAAGCCCCGCATAAAAATACAGAAATACCACTTTATCATTATTTTTTTCCTCCTCGCAAAATCTCTCCCCTATTTTTTTTTAATTTCTCGGCAATTCCTCGCGGCATAAATAAGCCCTGAGTTGTTACCGGCGATTCCTCGGTCGGCAATCGATCTAAAAATTAAATAAAAAATACGAAGGCTTAGGTTCGACTGCCTTAATTTATTTATTCCAGATGCAATGCCGCGGCTCCGGAGATGGCGCAATGCATCTCACGATTGCTGCAATAAAACTGCATATTTAATGCGTCGAGGATGTATCGCGACTACGGGACCACTAACTTTTTCTATGGCTGCTGCAAGAGTTATGGATTCACCCCAATTTATTTCGTATTTATTAAAAAAATATATATCATTAACTTAACATTTATTATAAATTATTATCTCAAAGATCAACATTATTAATTTGTTTTATATATCTAACATTATTGATAATATAATTAATTTATATAATCTAATATTTATCAATAGTTTTTTCAATTGTCACTATTTTGATGTATATTTTGTTTTCAGATTTAAATTATTTTTTTACTGACGTGTAATAAATATTTCGGTGACTTATGTCTTGTTTTTCACTTAATTCCTTGGCATCGATTCACTGTCGTCATTATGTGAACGACGTAAATCGTTTGAACGCAGAGAGGGAACGTGTATAAAGAAGGTTGGGGACAATAAAACACGAGACGGTCCCGCAAAACATATGGAGTCATTTAAATAAAACATGGTGGAGGCACAGGGAGACAAACTCTTCCTTCCTCAGTCACCATAAACATGCATTTTTAAAGAAGACCAGACTCCCTGCCCTCGTACTACACGGTCTGCGCCGGCTGCCTCCTCTGCATACTACACGGCTGCTAATGAGAACATGCTCTTCACACGTGCACTAATTATAAACCGAGTTATTTGTAACGACTCTGTGGTCCAGACACACATATGTTGAATATGAACTATAGTCCGATTTATTGATAAAAAATATCCGTTTATATTTATAATATTATAAATTAATTTATATTATTATATAAATGCCTAATTTATTGTAGGGTTTCGAAAAGGTTTCACGTGTTATTGTGCATTCAGTGCATAGTGCAATATGGCCTGTTGGAAATTCTCAAACAGTCCTAGAACAAAGAATAACCACCTTTTTGTCTTTACTGTCTATATATGAAACCAATCTATTTCATAGAAGAATTCTAACTGGAGATGAGAAATTGATCTTCTACACAAATCTGAGGAGAAAAAACAATGACTTTATCAAATCACTTACATGTATCTACCTCATGGCTATCATTGGCTGAAAAAGGTTCTTCTTTTGGATTTGGGGGGATGATTTGGGAATAATTCACTATGAATTAGTAAGAACAAATAAATCAGTTTTAAGAATCAAAGATGATTTTTTTTCAGATTAACAATGGAGGGCAACACGCGACAAGGATTATGTAAGACAAAATAAGAGAGCTAGATTTAGAAGTTCTACAACATCCACCATATTCACCTGATGTTGCACCTTCAGCCTATCGTTTTTTCGAAGTCGAAGAAACATTCGATTCGAGATAAAAAAAAATATATAAATTTTCTTAAAAGTCCAGAATCACTGGGAATCGTATTCTAATAAACACTATCAGAATTTGACGAAAAGGGTACTAAAGAACAGCCTATTCTGTGGAGGAAAATCATAGATAACACCGGAAAATATTTGACAGAATAATAATGTAGTCTCTATATAAATAAACTCTCGCAATAAATAAATACGTTTCTATCCACTGATTTGTCCCCTTTCGATATGTTTTTAATTATTGTTGTCTTTCCTTAAACAAATGATCATTTTTTCGAATTAAATTAATAGATTAGAATAGCATTATAAAATTCCCTTTTAAATGTTTAGATATACATTATTTAAATGGCCATCTAACCCCAAAGCGGGTCTATACCACCTGGAGGATAATGTAAAGTAATACTACGACATTGAACGCAAAAAAAGATGTAGATAGATAAATTATATATTTACGTGATCTCCACAGGTCCTGCGCTTCTTCTATCCACTTCCTAAGCACTAGCAGAGATGTATCCAACTCATCCCTGGCGCCAGGATTGCGATGGTTGTCCATCAGGTTAACTAGGGTCTTAAATACGAGTCATGCCAGCCATAATCCCGGAAGCTGAGCTATCAACGCGCGGATTGTAACAATAAAAATCGGAAGTGGGTAGGACCGATTCGTATTTAATTTAACGTCTGATCGGATGCTACGGGCACCTCTGGTAACACATCTGTCACAACCGCGATCGCGACCACGTCCGATACCGACACGCGACAACACTCGACTCAACAATTATTTATGAATTATAGTTATATTTTAAATTAGTCCATCTATCATTTCTATAAATTTATTATTAGTACTTTCTATAAATAAATATGTTGAATATAATCGTAACTTTAAAATCATCTGAAGAGCTTTTCCGCATATTTTTTTTAGAAAAGAAATTCTCAGAGATTATAGTAAACCTGAAATAAATTTTGAAGTACACTTTTCTATTACATATTTCAGGTTTTGAAAATATTTTTTTTCTAATAATAATTTTAATAGTTTTTTTCATTGACTGTTTCGACGTCACCCATTGATAGAGTGATTTTTTTAATCGGGAGTGTAATTTTTCAGATTATTTATTTCAGTGCGATCTAATATTTATATTCCTACTGTTATTGGCGTCGATACGTATACGTGTTGTTGAATGATGCATGTGTCGTAACATCCCGAAATGCCCTTCGCCATATTTTCAGATATGATATAACATTTTGTGTTTCGTCATATAAAAACAATGGCACCATCCCATGAAATATTCCCCCGCGTTTTTTTTTATTTTGTAACATTTGCGTGAGATATGACAGGGGACGTTTCAATTCGACGAAAAAATGAGAGATATCAGCATTAACGATTTATTTTTCAGAAAAATATTTTTATTTCCAAACAGTGCGGTGATCGATACGATTTTTTGGGGAGGGACCGGCCCGCCATTTCACGGGAATCTGAACCTAATACATCTCCGTCCAAGCGTAAAAAACAAGACATATCGAACCAGTTTAAAAATTTACATATCCCGTTTTGGGCGTTAAAATGAAATAGCTACCATTTCGGTCTGGATCGTGTTTTGTGAATGGAATGGCGCTCGTCAATCAGGAGTCATTGCCGACGATTGCTCACTCCGGCTTCTTCCTGGCCGTTTGAAGATGGCCGTAATTCATGGCTCGACTTATTGGTCTCTGTGGCAAAAACTGGCCGCTTAGCTCGGGACTCTTCGGCGAGATATGGACGGCACCGTCAGGAACTGAAGCAGTGCCGCACCACAATTCTCTTATTAGATCGCATATGCCAGCTATTATACGATTCCACATAAATACATCCCTACATGATAAATAAAAAAATGCAGCTAGTAAACCCACAGAAATATATGCTCTGCTTAACCAAAATTTAATACGAATATAAACAAAGACATTGCAAATTTTGCAAATGTTTTGCAAAAATTATTCAAATTAAAAAAAGGGTTTAAATTATGTACAAATTTAAATGAATAATTTTTCCCCATTTTAATAGAAAATCTAGTGATTTTTCCTCGATTTCTATATCAATTGATTTTAAAAGATATTTTAAAAACATTTATAAAACTTCTAAATTTATCTCGGCTTTAGCATTAATCACCCTAAATTAGCTCAAATAATCCCTATTTTATTATTCTAAGCAGGTTTTAATATATCATTCAATATATTGTAGAATCACGATATAACGAAAAATATCGGGTCTTTTTAAGCGTTCGTGCCAGAAATTTCAACATATTATTTAGCATCTGTCTGACGCCGAACAGATTTTTAAAAAAAATATTTATTTTAAAAACTTTTCTCAGAAAAAATAAGTTAAAAAAAATAATCGTTTACCTGTCAAAAAAAATGTTGTACGTGTCATCTCTTGCCCGAGGTTCGCAACCACTCGTATAGACTATAATAAATTATGAATATATTTTTTTTTAATTGAAAACAATATAATTGCAGATAATTTAAATAAATAAAAGCTTAAAACTTTCCATGGAGAGCTTAAATGTTGATATAATTAATGGTTATTAAACGTTTTTTCATCTTAATTTTAATATTTTACCTTTAATCCATCCATCGTAATCGCAACAACCCTATTGTAGAACCCAGTCTTCATCCAACACCTTTCTCCATTTTATCCGATCTGCCGTTCCATCTTCTGGTAAGCTTCAATGATGCAGTGTCCAGAGGTACACAGTCCAACCACCTCAGCCCTGGTCTTCCTTTTCTCCGGGGACAGGAAGACTTGTTAACCTTAAGCCTTTTCGGCGTCGGACTGTCCCGCATCCTTGACACGTGACAGGCTCACCGGAGTCTGGCCACTCTGACGACAGCTGTGGTGTATCCTTGTATAGTCAGTACAGCTCCTCGTTGCTTGGGTCATGAGGTGCTAATATTTATAACCTAATAGAATTTTAATAGCAACAGTAAGTTAAAAATTAAATTCAAACACGGATACCAAGAGTTCTGGTTACAAAAGCAGATACTCACACTTTATCCGGGACTATGGGCTGTGGTTAGAAAAATCATACTTGGTAGAATATGGATTTAATGCAGTCGCTCGTCTTTTAATTAAAAGAAGAAACCGACTGCAAATAGTTGACCGCGGAGATTTGCTGATGCTGCTGACAATAATATAGAAAAATTAATGGGGAAACACCAGGCTCATCCTTTGCATTAGAAATTAATTTAATTTTACATCTCTCTGATATTATTCACTAATAACAATAAGCAATCTACACGTGCAATTTATATGTCGTTATTTTATTTCAATAATAACCTTTATAATTGTTTTATTTCCTAAACACCTTTCTGAAATTAAAAAAACACTCTCGTGGTTGAATATATTTTTTGATGAAATTTTATTGCAAAAAAAAACTGCAAAATATGCAAATATTGGTGAAAGTACTTCAGATTCGTCTTTCTCATCAGGATTATTTAATAAATATTAATTACTCAATAATTTCGGTATCGGTGTATCGTATTTATAACACTATTCGCTACATGTCACTCGTGACTCGTTAAAAGCAGATAACGCCTTAGAGAAGAGAACAACGAATACCGAGACAAACCCCTACCTACTTGCCTGGACACAGTCGTGAGGGTAAAATCCTATACTAACAAGGTAGAAGATGTACGTCCTATGTCAGCAATGGCCAAGAGAGGGAAACTCTTTACAAAAAACCGCATACCAAGACGGCTCGGGTCCCCGCGGTATGGACACGAAAGGGGAGCCCCTCACGTCACGTGTGAGACTCAGGTTCCTTTGGCCTCGACTACCATGCGAGAGTTAGGTAAAGTCCTTTCCCTCAGCGAGTGAGAGCCTTGTTACTGGCAAATGATGATGATCAAGTAAGTATATAAAAAATAAGTTCACTACATTTTTCTGATACATTTAATTTAAAAAAGGTAAATTGCCAGGGGGGCCTTATGTAATCTTGGCCTTATTAAATATGGGTCAAATAAGCTTGGGAATCTATTGTTCATGCTTTTGAAATCCAAAATAGCACTGGTTAACTAGTATGGTTCTTCATCGTATTTTACATTTAATATTTGTTTACAATGTTTAATTAATAATATGTCCAAAATGAAAGCCCAGTTTGTTTTACACAAATAATAAATTACGAAGGTAAGTGGAGGGATTTATTGTAAGATACTGAATTATTGTATTATTATAGAAAATTCTATCAAAAGCAATTTATATGTTATCCTCAAGATGGTATATTTTATTGCAACGATTAAAGCAACTCTTAGCTACAATGGAACTGTAGCCACCTGTACCGCGGCGGTATAAATGGAGCTATCATGTCGACCACTAGATTTATGCCGCATGAATTTTCAATATTCCTCAGGTAACCGATTCCGAATCTTTTATTTCAATCTGACCTCAGAGGAGCGAATGTCGGTACAAGTTGCCAGGCATTAGACATCTAGGGATCTAATTACGAACGCCATTAATCAAACCGATATTGCTCACGTGTATTTTTGCGATTGCGAAAGCTAGCTAAGCGGAGCATGACTATAATTTAGATTTTTGAAGATATTAATAGATAAAGGATCAGTCTGTTTCGCCGCAATTGAATTATGGCGGCGGCACATCCTCTGTACATGCAAAAAGCAACTCTCGTGTTTCCACGTCACGACAATTTAGTTTCAATAAGGCCGAACGATTTAGTTGTCTCTATTACGTTTGGCTTTATGACGTTTCCCAGAGGTCCAGAAGACCAAAGCGGTTGCTTTTAGCTGCAGGATGGCTAAGTGCATGCGGACACAATACACGACTTTCAATGCTCTCCGTACAGTTACACGGCAACCAATACCGCAGCCTTGACAGGTTCATTCCTCGGCGCACGACCCCTTCACTATGTTCCGTTCTGTTCCCGAATCCGCGATATTCGCTGTTGTTCCCAGTAATTGTTTGAACAACAGGTGTAAGCTGGGACCCGTGTAATAAATGGGCCCCGGGTCCGATTCCCAGGCGAGCCGGCCGATTATTGAAAAATAATAATACGGCAATAAAACACCGACTGATATCAATTGTAACACATTCTCAGGTATACCCCCTCCAGTGTGAAGAGCGGATTGTAACCTGATTTCAATTTAGAAATTACAATTCAAACATTAAATTATTTGAGTATTTTTGCACGAATACGTTATGGATCCACTACCGTGTAAAACTACACTCAACTTACTTTTTTGGCAGTAGATACGATCCACCAAAATCGTGTTAGAAATTCATAGAATTATTGTGAAATAACGTTATATACTTGTAAACATCGGTTATTTTTTTTATTTCTCGACATCGTGTTAGAACAAAGTATTAGAAGGACCCAAATGTAGTGTCGTATTTTTTTAATGAAACTAAAACTCATATTTCTAATCAATTAAACTCAATTATACATAATAATTACCAATATTTTCCTTTGAACTTTTGCCATCTATTAGGTAAATCTAAAATGCCTTTCTTATAAATTCTGCAGGTTTAGAATCGAAATAGTCAGAAAGGGCCGATTTTATTTCAACTTTTGATTTAAAAAAATACTCGATCCAATAAATCTGTCAAATCTAATGTTGTGACTCTTCGTCCTCCTTCAGTAACTCACAGATACCGTGCCTAATGTGTTTGTTACTCTCAGTCAACGCATGGGGGACCCAAATGCCTTCTTTTTGATTTTTTTCTACCTCTTCTTTCGGGGCTGCTTCATCCACTTTACTGAAACGACCACTTCAGGCTCATTTTTCAAATCAATATTGCATGATTTAAATTTTTTTACCCATCATTAAAATTTCCGGATGTTTAATGCGTCTCGATAAACATCGCAAATATTTTTTGTTGCCTCTGTTGCGTTTTTTGGCGTGAAACTGAAACAGCATACACCTGCGCAAATGTCCTTCCGAAGGACACGTCTCGGTAATTATTAAAGGGACATGGAAAAAAAAATTCTACGCATAACAAAGATTGCAGACGAAAAGAAAAATTTCTCAGTCAAATGGCTGAAGAAAACTAATCTGAAACTATGTTTTCCGAAAATGCGGCATTACATTTGGGTCCATCTAATAATTTGTGTGAAAAAATATTGTTCGCTCTTGTTAACCTAGCCGTGCCGATGGGGTTTATTTGGGACCCCAAGTTTTTTATTTTTCTCGGATAACTCTTTTAATATAAATCCTACATGTCACAACTTTTTGTATACAGTTAAACCTCTACTAACACTAAAATCGGGATCGCGTAAATTGGAGTCGTGTTATTGGGGGTATAGCCTGGCGCGTGTCGAATACACAGACGCTAGCCAACGTTTAACTGCATGGCTATAACTACAGCCGGGCCTTTTCGAGCCTTCATACTTAACGGATCGGTTAAGAAAATATTTTCAGCGTTAATAATTTAATTATTTAGCCTAAAGTTTGAATTACGGTTATGGTGGAACTACAAACGTCTATGGATCGTGAAATTTAATAACGCCGATTTTAAATTGATCCCTTATTCTTTAACTCAAAGCTATAACAAGGTATCTACTTTATTTTATTTTCGTTGTTAAAACCGCGCAAAAGACAATTAAAATGAATAGTCAACTTTTCTATAATGATTCTTGCCATATAGATTCCCGAAATATGGATCAATTGATTTAATCAATTATATAACCCTTCATAAGTTTTTCTTTTAACCTTCAACCAATAATACAAAAAGGCTAAAATCTTTGCATCAACGCTCTTATAGCATTCTCTGCTATAGAACGGTGTGTACGATAATCCCTCTTATAATACTTTCTTATAGATTTTCAGGTTTAAATTACATAGTTTTGAAATATATAATACATTGCCCCGTGAAATAAAGAATTTTTTTCAAATATGTGTTATAAAATACAAATAAAAAACCTAGACCCAAATTTTGTATAGGTGTCTAGTCTCCTATAACAGTGCTTCCCAAATCATGGGCCGCGGCCCTCTGGGGGGTCGCAGGATTCCACGCGGGGGCCGCGAAAAAATAAATTATTCACAAGAGTAAATATTTTTTCCACATAGTACGTTTAAGGATATATTTAAGCTTGTTAAATAATAACACATATGAGAAATATTTTAGCTACCAACAACAACAAACAAATAAATAAAAGGAATAGATTAATCCATTTAAAATATTAAAGTTATTAATGAAGAATCTATCAATATCTCGACTCTGAAATGGCTGGAATAAAAAAATAAGATCAAATAAGAAAAAATAAGGACAAATTAAGAAAACAAGAACAAATAAGAAAAATAAGAATAAATAATAATAAAGTTCGGAGAATATAAAGAAAAAATAATGACACAAGAACAAATTAAAACAAGATTATTTAGTATTTTGTGCACAGAGATGTATTCAGTGCAATGGAGTTTTACTGCATCATAGTGAAGTACGATCGCCATTTCAAGTGAAAGGTTTTAAAACGATTTTGTGCTAAATATAAATATGTGTACATCTATCCCTCGATTTACACGGAACTTTTTTTACACGGTTTTTAAAAAAAAAGTTGAAAATAAATGTTGAAAATAATCAATAATAATAAAATTTAAAAACGGATGCCAATTGTTACCAACGTTATTACAAATAAAGCATTGCGGATTTACGAAAAATTAAAGAGAAGTTACCATCCTCTTCTTTATCTGAAAAAAAGCAGGCTTTCACAACAAGTCATGCTTGTCTGAGCACATCCAAAATCAAGACACTCTCTACATAGGTGAACTGGCATCATGATATAGATGCAGCGCAAGAATATCCAACAAAAAATTTTGCTGAAATTTTGCCATCAATTCATATACCTCTAATCAGGTTTTCACGCTGATGGCGGGCGGTTATTTTGGAAAAGGTTTAATTAATAAAAGAATATAATTTCATTTTAAAGAATAATTTTGTGTTATTTATGTGTATTTTAAAAGACAATCAAATTATGCGTTTTGAAAATTTTCGATTTACCAATTTACGTTGAAAATATACAATTCTTGATTTCATTAATAGTTTTTCCTCCCTCAGGAACCTATCTTACCGTAAATCGAGGGGATAGGTGTAATATAATTGTAATAATATTGGCAAATAATCTTAATAAAACTATAAAACATTTTTTTTGGGCGGGGGGCGGGAATTTAATTCTTTCAGATTTAGGGGGCCGTGACATGAAAGTAATTGGGAAGCACTGTCCTATAAGACTATAGTCTTCTATAGCGTAGTCCTTATCTCGGCACTGGATTGACTGTATATGAAATTCTTAATAAAAATTTACAATAATATCTAAGACTTGAGTTGACTGCTCAGATCGAACGCTAAAGGTGGTCGATATAAGACCAGGAGATTTATGTAACACGATCCGAGTCGCTTATAATTTGGTATTGGCTCGTCATAGAATTATATGCATCGCGTATAAAAAACCTCGCAAAAACAACCAATAATACAACAGTCAAATATTATTTTTTTCGCATTGTACGTCAAAGCGATTGCTAAATACTCATTGCCACGGATAAACAAAAAGTGAATGATCCATGTGTTTTAGGTATTATTTCAAAATTATAGGTCCCGCGTTGGCACGAGACCGGGGCCTCGGTGTCGGGGCCTCATTCGGCTACGCCCTCCTCATAATTACTCATTCATAAAACAACCGCGGCTTTCCCGATGAACTCGATTACAATGATTACCGATTCGTGAAGTCGTGTCCGAGTACCACACATACATCTCCTCGGTCCCGGAAAAATAATAGTCCCAGAGTCAGGCGCTATAATTCCATAATTGATTATTGAGTTAAATACCGGCATTACCGCGGACGGCCATAAAGCTATAGGAGTGTAGAAAATTATGAAATTTAAAAAAAAAGATCTAACGAATAACGCATACCGGAAATCATTATAACCAATATGTATCCACCAGATAATGTCAACAATTATTCGGACATTTGATACATTCAATAGTGAAGTGAGAAGATAAAGCAACGAATAGAGGCGCGCCGACCATATGGCCTGCTTGTGCGGCGCACACAGGCGCCGAAAGATTAGGTCGAGAGGGGAAAAATTGACAAATATTAAATATCATTCTTTAAACTCACGATAAACCCCTATCACATTAAAAAAATCGTAAAATGTACTGATAAGGGCCGCAATTAAATGTCTGCACACATGCGTTGGATACTGACGGCAAGCCACTGACAACGAACTACAACTTATAATATAGACAGACTAAAATGACAATAACAGTAAATTGACCCTAATACCACGTGAAATTCATTGATTGATTCTTTACTCCAGAGACTTTATGAGCGCACCTCATAAATTGGTATCGTCGTGATGGCGAGTGATAGAACGCCGATAAATAATCTTGGCCAGTAATTGAGCTGGATATATGGTATCCAGGAGTAGCAATGGCAAAACTGACATTGCAAAATTACGAGCTGACGTCACAGACGTCAGTTCTATTAAATTTATTTTTTAATTATACAATTCGCGAAAAATATATAAACACGTGAAATATATTCAGAAAAAAATACGCCAGAATACAATTCGTTGGATTCCCCTTTGGATGCAGTAATTCCGGGGAAGATTGAAAGTCGTAAAAAGCATTAATTATAAACTTAAAAGGGGAACGCATTTCGCACACCTTCACTTCATACCTTTCTAACGCTGACATAGAACAAATAAAAAATCTCATCACAACAATCTTCGGGGTAAATTTAGTTTTATGGCCGGCACGTTTTATTGTAATGAAATTAAAATCATCACTATGATGAATAACCATATTTTATTTACATATACAGTCAGCCCTTCTATAACGTTTCCACTCAATCACTATTTACTACAAAATTCCTTATCAACCAAAGAGCATTGACCTTTATTTCGCTGGGCAATATATTATATATTTACAAAATATATAATTTGAAAAGCAATTTAGAGGAAACGTTATAGGAGGGCTGACTGTATACGAGTGCATGTGATCGACGATCATCGTTGAGTTTGACAATTGCATATTGTGAACGAGATGACATGTAAGAAAAGAAAAAAAATCATTGAATTGACGTTGGAGAACCGTCGACACATCGGAGAGATCAGCGGTTAGAAACATTGAATACAAAAATATTTTATCACATCGCGCAAATTAATAAAACTATAGTTCAGTTATTAAACTTAGGAGGAATCCAATCCTAGCCTCATGAGGAATCCAATTCAGCCAACCGTATGATAAATCTAGCACTGTAAACCACAGGGGAGTACCACTTCTACCAACCTTATGAGGAATCCACTCCTGCCAACCCCAAGAAAAATCCAGTTCTGCCAACTTTAAGAAATGCTATTTGTAAAGGCACATGCCTCTACCCCTTGGCCATCATTGGCGGCAAGAGGTTCTCCTTTTGTATTTGGTGGAATGTTCTAGAAATAATTTATGATAGATTACTGAGACCTGGGAAAACAAGTTACCGCATCGGTGTATTGTGACCAATTAACAAGATTTCAATCAATTGGTACACACGTAGGTGTATATATAAATCATCATCATCATCATCATTTGCCAGTCACAAGGCTCTCACTCGCTGAGG
>JAGXCT010037043.1:0-14230 GCA_022495035.1 Philopotamus ludificatus
TGATTATTGAACAAAATTGTGGTTCACTTTGTTAAAAATATTTGCTTATTTGTACAACAATTGGTATATTATTATTATTTATACAATAATTATTTTTTTAAATTAAATAAAACATTAAATTGGTAATATATATGCGGAACACACTATACTTGTAAGAACGCATAAGCACATGTTTACCATACGGCATCCGATGACCAACTGTCTTATATTTTTTATCCACGAACGCATATATGCATTGATCTTCCGTCTCCATCGCACTTATTACGCAAAGTCTCGCTATACAATAACACAATAATTAAATTACTTCGTACACCGCTCTTTTTTCAGGACGTTTGGGAATCAAAAGCTCATAAAAATTATAACGAGAAATCGATACTTTTCCAAGTATCGATCGCGTCGGCACCTTATGTACCCCGTGCTTAAAAAAAAGACTCTTGAAAAATATATTTTTAATATTACACCGCTAAATTTGAGCATAACGCCGCTCAGGTACGGGCTACGTGTGCCCATAATCTTGATATACTTTCAAAGAAAATGCTAAAATCGCGAGTTTCTTTTATGTATTATAAATAAGAGGCGGCGTCGTAATAGGAAACGGCGCGCATGCAAAAGACGATAACTCAAAGCGACGCCGACGCTCATTACGTACCGAATAGTTACTCGATCCTTTGTCACGTTAATTTTTGGACGAATCTGTCACTTATTATTATTGTGAATAATAGAGAAAATGGAGGAAATTCGCTTTTCATTCCGGGTGAAATGTCGAATTATTACGGGGCTAGGAAAATAATTGAAGTTTTTGTTTTCTCAGAGATAAACAACTGTGTATATATATATATTTAAGCCAATTTATTCTTTTAGCACCACCGCCTCCGCTCGGATACTGGTCCAGTTGCGGATGTTACGTAACTATGAGAGCCTCCTTCTACACAGCCAGCGCATGCCTTCTATTTTGCCTTTATAATTGGACCGTGGACTATGTGTCCCAGGTATTCAAATTTACGGTATGCGAAAGTTTTCAGTCCTTGTACAGAAGACTTGTGTTGTCTTTCGTGTACTCGTGTACTCTGTTGATATAATATTTTATGGTTACTACAACTCAGGTTTCATAAAATAATATGCTTATTTTTTATTTCAAGCATATAATCCTTGACTATCTTGACATCGACTGTCGAAACAGTATAAAACAACGGTCGCCAAACCTTAGAACCTCATGAACCACTAAATTCATAGTTTTTAATCGCGCAGACTCAGTAGCGGATTTAGGGCTTGAGAGTCCCTAGGCGCAATTTAACTTTGAGGCCCTTCCCAATCAAAATGTTTTCACTACCCCTAGTCCTTAGCTTCTCGATGGTCGATATTAACAATCTCGATGTTACAAATATGTATTATCTTAAGGAAAATTCAGGGGCCCCTGAGAGCCGAGGATCCCAGCAGGGCTATATGCCGAGGCCCCTGTTGCCTTGCATCGTTTTGCATTAAGATAGCTAAGCTCCCTGAATCCATGGATCATAGTCTGCGGAATAATCAGTGCATATGGTTTGAAATATGTCCGTTAAGGTAGCCATCTGAAAAACATGCCATAGCTAGCATTATTTATTTGTCAATCCAATATAGGGAATACTACTAAATTATTAATTATTTTTGTTATGAAAAAAAATCGTTTTGAGAGCTCTGAGGCCCTCTGAAATAATGAGGCCCCAGACGCGCGCTTAATGGGAAATCCGCGACTGTCTATCTGCACTTTCTATATAATAATTATTTTAATTATATTTTTAATTTAGAACCACGCTCAGTTGAAGCAATACTTGAGAATTATCCGCGATATCCCGGTATATCTAGTTATTAAAGATAGAAACGGAGTTGTATTATCTCTACCGCCTATCATTAACGGAAATCCTTTTAATATAACCACTAATACTAAAATTGTATTCATAGAATGTACCGCGACAGATCTCACAAAGGTAAAATCAATAAAAAAAAATCGTTTTGAGAACTGAACTTTGAGGCCCCCAGAACTAATGAGGCCCCAGGCGCGCGCCTTATGCGCCAAAGGAGAAATCCGCCAATAGGATTTTTTTAGTGTTAAATATATTCAGAAATAAGTGAAAACATGGTTTATATATTAATATAGTAAACTTTTATTGTTATATTTTTTTTGTACGGTGGCTGGCTTGTTTAAAATAATATTATGGATTTTAGGATGGAATGATGTTACTGTAAGACTTTCGGGGAGGTACTGTCAGCAATTGGATAATTTAAAAACAGCACTCCAAGAAAAGAGGCTGCGATGTTCAATAGAAAGGGCATCATACTGCTTCATTATTTATTTTTTTATTTATTTATTTATTTATTTAAAGACAATGCGTGATTGGCATTACAGAATGACCCAGTTCGCCAATCACGCATAACACATAATAATACATGAGAAAAATAAATAACACAACAACAACATATATTACAATAAATTGAAGAAAAGAATTATAAAATTTCATATAGGATATCAACAAAACGGCTATATTTGACTTCAAATAAATCCACATATTCGGCCAAGTGGTTAAGTAGAGTGATAACTCTGGTTACCGGAGAGTCCTTGAGAGGACCTGTCCTCGCATTTGGCGGAAGAAAAAGCACACGAGAACGAGCTCGATGGTAGTGAGGTGGCGCCCATAAGGGCAACTCGCACAGTACAAGGGGGTTATGTACTGCGCCAACCAACAGCTTGAAGAAGTGCTTTGCCAAGTAAATCGACCTTCTTTTTTCGAGGGATACATACCCCAGGCAGCCCTGTACCCATGCACTGGGGTATTAACTTGGGTAGAAACCAAACTCCCTCATGTAGAGATACCTAAGAAATTTCTTTTGTATTTTCTCTAATCTAAGGGAATTCGAAGCGTCATAAGGCGCCCATATAATGGAACTTGATTCGAGCAAGCTCGGAACCAATGTATCATATTACGTATATAATGAGAATTTCTCAAGACCAAGCCCAACATTCTTGACGATCTCATACACGTCTGATACATGTAAATCCAACAACTTAGAATCAAACAAAATACCCCTGATCTTTAACAACAGACGATTGCTTAGAGAGAGTTACGCTCCCAAGACTGTAATTAAATATGATGGGCTCTTTTGATCTAGAGAATGTCATTGTTTGACACTTTCCAATACTTAATGGAAGACGATTTAGTATTGACCAACCGTGCAAAGATGTGATAATGTTAGGCCATATACTGCTTTGGGGACTCGCAGAACTAGGCTAAGAAATTCTGTCGCATCCACCATACTCCCCGGACCTAGCATCCTCCGATTATCACTGGTTTCTGTTCTTACAAAATTTTTTGCAGGGCAAAAATTTCAAAAATGAAGGAGATATCAGACTAGTTGATTTTTTCGCTTCTAAGGCATTTTTTACAAATAGTATGTACAAATTGTCATCACGCTGACAATAAAGAAGTCATAAATAATGATGGAAAATTATATTATTCAATAAAGTTTATTCAAGGTATGAAAAATGTATTATTTTGTTATATTCTAAAAACCAGTGGCGAACGGTGGTGTTGACATTGGGTGTGCTGATTGTGAAAAAAAATAATGTTTTTTTTTATTGAATTTTATTATTATTTATGTATTAAAAAAATCTCCATTGATATTTCTTTAAAAATGTATGTCGCAAAAACGAAGAATGGAACTAATGTATAAATTATAATAAAAATCATTAAAAAAAAAAATATATTTTTTTTTCCACATTCAGCACACCCAACATCAAACACCACCGTACGCCACAGCTAAAAACGGACATAACTTTCCGCTAGACCCAATATATTATTAACTATTGCCATACTCTTGAATATTCTATATCAGTACCTACTCAAAAGTTCAGTTTACTATTATTCCCACTTTTCGCAACGTAAAATCGCAATTATTTTCCTGCTAACTATCTACATTGAGTATCTGCGAAAACAATTACGTCGAACTAACAGAAATAACTCGAGTTAATTGAATACAATGACCTCGTGCATCGACTGAAACACCATGTCATATGGATATTTATTTATTTATTTATCTACGATGGATGAATGGCATAGCAATGAAAAATTCCAAAGCGCCATTCATCCATATAAAGATTTGATAAAGATTCGATAAACATTCTAAAGACTCTAAAGATGTAACGGAATTTAGTCTCTAGCACTAATATTCCACCAAGTGTCAAACCACGACACTGGTTAATTTTAATATTATTTCAGTTGGATTGAAATTTATATTATGTGTTTGATAACAAATAATTTAAACTGACTGACTATGATCAGTGTTATAAAAAATTCCCTAAATTCATAGTTTTCGTCGGACACCTATCCGACTACTAACTAAGCTCAGTCGCGGTTAACTTGCATTATCGAAATATATGCATGTTACCTACAAGCCATAACAATGATATGCATATGTATACGTCATCAAAACATGATAACCGCCTCAGGACCTATCTGTAAAGCGGGAAACTTCCGAAATCAATTAAACATCCGGAACAATATTTCGAAATGGTTCCATAATCCAAAACTATAAACAATCCCGACGACGACGATATTTCCATGTACCGCGCATTACGTCAGAGGCGTCGGCCTAATCTATCTATTTTACTACGTTCATCAATCATCCTAATGGATGAAAGTTAGGTTTCAGTGCGAAATTTATACTTTTATATTTTTAATACACAATCTTTTCGTGTATAAATATTTAATTCCATATTTTTACAAATAATATTAAAAATTTCCCATTAATCGAGTCGATTGATAATAATTAATAAACCCGTAGTATTACACGGTAATCTCTGGTCCATAATCAATCGTCGAATTTGAATAGTATAAAATAAATGTAGGATCGGCGTGGTGAATTGTTCGACAGAGCAAAACTTGTGTCAGTGTTTGGCAAAGTTTATTCTGCGACAGGCACTTGACATCCGTTGTTTGGAAATGTTATATTTGTTTCCGAAAAACTGTCAAGTTTTTTTATTGAACGGAAATAAACACGGCTCGGGCCCAATTTAAAAAGTTTTCGATCACTGTGTTGTGTCGTGTCGTATCCAACTTTTGGCAACTAATGACTGTGCTAACCATATCAAGTTTAATGGTCGCTTTCATTATACGAATGCCAAAAAATGGCTAAATTACGTATCATAATTCGGTGTGGCTAATCTATGAAAAATTTGCTTTTAAAAGCATATAAATTTAAATAATAAAACGATCCGACGTTTGGGTATTATATTATTAATATATTTATATTATTTTATTTAGAAAAAATATAAATCTTCAATATTTTTATGTAGGTACAGTTTTAACGTCAAATACACCCTTTTGCAAATCAAATGCACCCTTTTGCAAATCAAATGCACACTTTTGCAAGTCAAATACAACTTTTAGTAAATCATATAAAACTTTTTGCAAATCAAATTGACCCTTTTAAAAATTAAGTAAAACAATTAAATATTTTCAATATATATACTTTTTTTATCAGTTCCTTCTAAAATGTAAAAAACTGGTTCCATTATATTTAGTACTCCGAATTTACGGTTTTCCCCTAATTACGTTTTTCTAACAGTATAAAAATTTGAAAAATCAATTTTTGGACGTTCGGCCGATCGTGACACAACCTATATACAGTTTAAAAACTTCTACATATTTATTTCTCATTATTTAGAAAATTACTTTAATATTTTTTATCCGGTACGATGTGCCGAACATCCAAAAAGTGATTTTTCAAATTTCTGTATTGTAATATACGTATATAAATTTATATACGTATAAAAAAACGTAATTAGCGGGAAAACGTAAATTCAGGGTTAGAATCGCGGTACTAAATACAGTAAAAAAAGTTGTATTTGATTTGCAAAAGTGTGTATTTGACATAAAAAAACTGTATAACATTCTAACCTACTAGCTTTTTCTTTTAAGTATCTTAATTAATATTAAATATCAACATCAATCCAAAAAACCCAGATTATGTATGTTATCAGAAAATTAAACAAATAAGTTTGGCCTGATCTAATTGCTTAATTTGTATATTTGGGACCCCAAGTTTTGATTTTTCTCGAATTACTCTTTTATTATAAATACTACTTGTTGTAATTATTAGAAAAAATCAATATTAGATCGATATGTTGGATTTTTCTACTAATATGTATCATCATCATCATCATCATTTGCCAGCCACAAGGCTTTCACTCGCTGAGGGCATGGGGCTTACCAAACTCTCGCAAAGGAACCTAAGTCTCACACGTGACGTGAGGGCTCCCCTTTCGTGTCCATACCACGGGGATCTGAGCCGTCTTGGTATGCGGTTTTTTGTAAAGAGTTTCCCTCTCTTGGCCATTGCTGGCATTGGACGTACATCTTCTACCATGTTGGTATCGGATTTTATTCTCTCGACTGTGTCCAGGCAAGTAGGAGGGGGTTTGTCTCGGTATTCGTTTGTTCTCTTCTCTAAAGCATTATCTGCTTATAACGAGTCACGAGTGACAAGTAGCGAGCGACCACACACACACCTATATAGATATACACAGGCATACATATGCACATCTGTCCAAGATGAGTCTCAAGTAGCCGGTCGCAAGTCATTATTAGCCCTGTCGCGCAATAGCAATCCTTTCATCATGGGAAAGACCTCCTCAGATAGGGGTCCCCTAGAAAGAAGGAAGAAGAGCGAAAGTATCGAGACTAGGACCAATTATTGGTCAACAGATTAGGGTTTTCCTTCCCAGGGTATACTGGCTCTGCGGTGAGAAATCCGTTAGAGACCAGATCTATTTATGCACAAACACAAACATGTACATATTTTCTCAGGGGTTGGGAGGTGATAAATAGATATTCTGAATCCCTGTGTTATTCGTAGAAAAGTTCGGGGGGGGTTCAAATTATTAATAAAAACTATTAATACAACTAGGTAATTATTATTTTAGATACACTAAAAAAACCGTCATATTTATATTCTCCGGAAAATGTAAATAATCTAAGATCCGATAATTTTATATGTATGTCAGATAATTATTTTAATACATAAATAATGAAAAATTTTGAGTAAAAATCCACAGTAATATGTACATATTTGTATGAGCGAAATTGGTTTCATGCAGACATTATTATCTTGTGCAAAGAGAGACACGGGCATTCCTCACGACATACGTTTGGGACCCCTACACAAATTTAGGTAAAAACGGCGTTTTTGCACAGTTTCGGATCGATAGCGAATTACGTATGTCTGGGTATCGCACGTAGTTCGTACATTGCATACATATTTGAAAATAAATTAAATTCGCGGTTGTACATATTCGCGCAGAATGGCGCTCTTAGTCCACAATGGCTGTCCAAATAAGCCAATTTTGCCTCTATGTGCACGTGTGTGTGTGTGTAACGTGTTCATGTGTATGCATCTCCAACACATTTCACTTAATATTCCGAGCTTACGTCCTCTTAATGTCACCAACATACCATACGTCCTCCACCTACGGGGTACAAACGGGTTAATTCACCGAAATTTACTCGACAGTCTCGTGCGACTGAATACAATATTCCCTTTGTGCGGTCGGCGGAGGGTTAAACGTGAAATTTAACGCCACGGCGACCAATCGCACGCCGAGCTATCAAGCGCACGGCTTCGTAACCCTGTGTTGAGGATGCGATGCGTTTCGCACACCACCGTGCGTGTCTCTCGCTAGATATTACTTGGAAATTTATGCCGTTCGGCAGTTTGAGGGTTAGACTCGTTAAATCTTATGCTCATTGCGCAATAAACGGCTTATCTACAAACTTGGTAATGGACTGTAATAATTATAATATGTGCAATAAAATAAATGACAGCTAATGATCTTTGTTTAGTAACGGCCGAATTGCGGATTTAATATAAAGCATATCTTTGTATAGTGCACGTTTTTATATGTCTATAAATATTTATCGAGATATAAAAGAAATAAGAAGCTTTACAGACGAAATTTACGACGTCGTAATGGAAAAGTTAATTGATTATAGTAGAGTCATAGATGTGCAGATAAAGGTTAGCTCAAAAAATAAAATTCGAGGAGGTCAAAGAGCCAAATAATAAACGAGCTTAGTGCGAGATCGAAGTTGGACTAACTCTTTTGGAAACCATGTAGATCTGATAATTTTCCAACATAAGATCTCCATGAACGGTAATAGAGTGGACATCTTTATGATAAGCTATGGTTGAAAGTGAATCTAACAACCCATCTTTAATTTTTTTCGTGTTTAAATATCGTTTCCTTTCTTGGGCCGAGTCTTCTTGATTGTGGCTCTCCCGGATCCTCTGCATTCCGCATCTTGCATCGCAGCTACTACGGTGGAACCCGTGACGGTCTTCACTTGGTCGCTCCAGCGGGTACTGCCCTTTCTTCTGCGTCCTTGTACCAAGCTTGACGAGCTATTTCAAACCATCATTTCTTCCAGCGAAATGTCAAAAGTATCAAGGACTTATAGTTTTGAGAAACTGTCGGCTTTTTCGTTTGCCATTTCTTTCAGGACAGGCACATTTGTGCGTTTAGCGGTCCATGATATTCTCAGCAGGCATAGCCTGCACCACATTTCAAATGCGTCAGTATTTTTTTCCCAGCCACACGTCGTGAACATTGGAGAAGTACTCATCTGCAGACACTCTTGCAGTGAGTTGAGTCTCAATATGTTTCTGAGATAAATCTGTGTTTACATTTCCGTATATCACAAACTACATCTGTACATCACTCTACATCACAAACAGCCCGTGCCACAAATACCTCGGAATCACCTTCGACAGAACTCTCAACTTCAAAAACCATATCACGAAGACAGCTATGAAGGTCAGAACCAGGATTAGCCTCAAACGGAAACTGGCTGGCACTAGCTGGGGAGTAAACACCCCAACGCTAAAAACCGCAACGATAGGATTAACCTACTCCACAGCAGAATACTGTGTACCAATATGGATAAACAGCCACCACACGTCGAAAAAAGACACAGAGCTACACAAGGCAATGAGTATCATCTCATTCTGTGTAAGGTCAACTGCACTACCCTGGTTACGTACTCTCTGCAACATTATACCGGCAGACCTTAGGTGTAAAGCTGAGAAGACTATGGATAAGATACCATGGAAGAGATAAGAAGAGATACATCATTAACAAAGACCTCCTACACTTTCCCCCAGCCAGATTGAAATCTAGAAACCCCCCATGCACATCAGTCACTCAGACCCTACTCACCCAGAACCTGACAACAACTTGGCGGAAAAGATGGAATGTCCATCTTTGGGAATAATTGCCCACTGAGGAAACTGAGCGGAGGCAGCAGCGCCTTAAATAAAGCCGATGAACAGGCTGAAGCTTGGCTGGATAAACTTGACATCGACATCTGATCGGGCCAGCAGTTAGAGAAGCCCGCCGAAGTTTGACCACAGGAAGACCACATTATAATAAAAATCAATGTCATGTACTACCACGAACTTGGACCTGGTAAGAAACACCTCTTAGCGCCTCTCTCATCAATAACTGGTGTAGAGGCGCGATTATCCCGGGCTAGGTTGCCCCGGTTCCCTAGCCACCCTAAGGCAAATACCGGGATAGTTCCTCAAGCCGTCTTGCATCACATTACTAACCTTAGCATAGTCACCCCGTCCTCCAGTTCCCAGACCGTAGTGGCAACGATAAAACTCGTTTGGATGAAAGCAATGCCACGCCCAGCGGCTATTTTAGACTATCGCTAAGACGTGCAATGTTGGTACAAAGAGGGGCCCACACCTCCGCAAGGCTAGTGGATCAACCTGCACCAGGATTACGTAGCCAACTAATGTTGTTCCTGGCGAGCTCTGAAGGTCGAAGGCAACCTCAACCTGCAAAGATCAATCATCATATTTCTCTCAACGGCGAGGAGTCGCGCACTCCTTCTCAATATTCTAATCCGTCTATGAAACCTTTACAGTATCAAAAGTAGATGTCTTAGCAGGAATTTAGAGGACTTGCCAAACACAGGATACAAGTCACCTTATGTTCGGACACGAACCCCCTCCTAGGAGACTCAAGTTAATAGCCAGTATTGTCAAAACAACGTTGAGGTTAACGTGCTCACTGATAAAACTACTGAGGAATGAGTCAGGAGGTGGAGGGAACACCCGAGTTGGTGCAATTCGGTCTGCAACTAGCAGAGACGCTGCCCTATGCGGAGTGGAAGGCAATCAACAGACTTCGAATGGCTACTTGATCAAACCTGTAGCTTACGACTTAATAGGTGCAGACTATTAAACACCTACTCAGATGTGCGTTAACCCCACCCGTCAACACCCAGGTAATCTGCTTAAAACCACTGACGCAGCCTTAAAGGTGCGTTTCCGAACTCCGCGCCGCTCCCCACGACTGCAGTAATCATCACCCCCAAGTGCGCAATACGTAGTGCGCACTTATAGGCGAAGATTACTGCAGTCGCGCAGCAAATGACGCGGAGATCGGAAATGCTCCTTAAAACTAGCTCTAATTCACCATGGCATTTAAGCATCGAAAGTCAAGCATGAGACGAACATATAGCAGTTAACATATAGAGTTACACCGCACCTATTTTGCACTCAAAAAAAGACACTAACAGTGTTTGAAGTTGCTCAGTTTTGAGAAATTGAGAAATAATTTGAAAATCTTAACATATGTAGAGAGGTAAAGTTGCTCAGTAGAAGAAATGTACTTGAACGGTTTTTAAATTTATTGCCGTTAGCCATTGCCGATTTATCTAGAAGAATTCTCAAACTGCCGCCGTATTAGTCATAGATAAAGATTCTAATGTCGCCTGAATTTGTATTCCATTACTTCCAATTTTATATCCATTCAAATCCAGATCACCCTATGTTACAAAAATATGAAAATTAGATTAACCCATCCGCCACGGCGGCTCAAAAACAACCGCGTTGTCCGAAGGGGGTATCTAAAAAGATCCTAAGTATTTCGAGTCAAGATATTGATGAATTCTTCAATATTAAAAAAAAAATGGATTATTCTAAGCATAAAAATGGTTATTCATGATATGCTTCATAATTTGCTCGATATTTTAATTTTTTTAACTAATTAATATGACGCGTAAACGACAACGCTCAAGCAGCACGAGTCACTCGCACGTTTTACTATATTAAAAATAATATAATATAATTTAAAAAATCCGCATATTTTTTTATCGAGCCTCGTATATGCGGATAAATGACGTGCCGAGATAAGCTACATCATAAAATGTATGGATCCATTAAACCACTAATAAAGCTGATAAATCCTTATCACATACCGTCCGTCTAATATTATTTTATTAGTTATATTATAAATACATACGCACATACAGTTTTTATTAGTGCAATGGAATTTTATCATGGATTATCGATATTTTAATTAAATACATAATAAAAACATATATCTGTAGCAAAGATAACAGGTACGGGTTATTTTATTTTAATTTTTTTTTTCAAAAGCAATAACCGCACCTGTCATATAAGATTTTATAATTCATTGGAATATAATCCCAAGCGGCTTTATATAAATCGTATATATAAATGTTGGTACTCGGATCGGAAAGTGTCTAAAGACCCGCATTAGGGCCCATTGTCCAAATTGGGGCTATTATTAATATTATTCTTCTTTCGCAAGTGTCTATCCCTCCGGCCCGATGAGGGTTGATAGAAAATGATTGCCCCCAAGTGATCCCACGTCAACCCTTTAACTTTAATTCGCCAACCCACACCACCATCATTCACCAGAAGGCCGACGGCCGCAGGATATATATTACACGGCCGCGGTTTCCCAGTTGCGTATTTTCACCTCGGCAATTACAGACCTCCATTGTTGTCCATGTTACCGGGCAAACATTGAAATTATCGTCCGTTTTGTATCGATTGTGAATCGAGAACGACCCATTTAATGTCTTTCGACATATTGGAAATGAGTTCAGTGGGTTTTTGGGTAAATTTGGGACATAAGGTCGACCTAACGGAGTAGAAATCAATGAAAATATGACACAGAACGTCGTAAAATTATCAATATGACGCGCTAGAAGAGATTTGTCACTTAATTGAAGAAGAAAACGAATCGAAAGATGATTGAAATAATATTCATTCTCTTGGAAATCGATTCAACCTCTAATCTGAATGAAGATTCATTAAGGTCTTCTCGAAGTAGAACTCCTCAACAAATTCTGTATCGATGAGAATTTTAATAAATTGGCGCATCTAACTTTCCGACGCCTGTGTGCGCCGCACAATCTGGCCTTTAATTTGAGACGATTACCTTAAGACTATCTTATTGTCTGATTAATGTGTCCTATCTACTATTCTCTGTCTCACTGTCTGCCTTCTCTACTTATTTTCTTCATTCATAGAGAATTTTTAACATACGTCGCAAGCATTACACTTCAATACTATCAATGTTTTATTTATCTTCAGTGTTTCTCTCCATAGGTGAATTATTGAGGTTTATTCTTCTTATATCTTCAAATAAAACTAATATATCCATCTTTATGGAGTTAGACGAATACAACAAATCACCACTTTTACTGTTCTTCAAATACAAAACGAGAAAAGGAGAGACCGTTGCTTCTTCAGATGGCTTTAAATCAAAAGTCTGCTTCTTTTATAAATATGTAAAAATTGTTAACCGAAAAACTTGATAGTTGATCCGCTTTTTGGTATAACGCCCTCTTCTCAAATTTAGTATGAATGCCTTTGGTTTCTATAACGTGTTCCCTATTTTTTAGTTATAGAACGGCTGACTGTATATTGATTTATGTCGAGCAAAAACTCTTAGTTGTGCATAACAATTCTCTTTTTTCTTGGTCTGTTAAGAGCCGTGAGGGTCGTTTAAAAATCATCGTAAGTCAGTGTCTAATCCGTAGGTCATAGGTTCACTACCACTACTATAGGATATGGAAAGTACATAACACTCATGACGGTTACTTCAAGTTCTATTGCCATACAAAAAACGACGTTTTCGTACTCTTGAAAAAGGAAAGAACCGTATGAAGGAACGAATACAGTTTTTAACTTGAAATATGCCGAACATTATAAGATAAATGAAGAAGAATCGTCAAAGTCATGAAGCACCGACGATGTTATAATAAAACAATACGATAATATGATAATATACTGCGGTTTTCTATAACAAGTTGGCTAATTGCTCTTATAGCGCTCCCTTCTAGAGCGTAAATATGTATGTAATGCATTTGCCCATCGGAATAAAGGTCGATGCGCTTTGGTTGACAACAAAATAAACTTAAAATAGAACAAGGACATTTAAAATATACGAATGAAAAAATGATCATTTACAAAAAAATAAAATAAAAAACCCTCTTTCCAATTGTGTATGGATGCCTTGGCTTCTATAATGTGGTACCTAATTCTTCGTAATAAAATGGGTTATTGGATCTAAAAGAAATGTACAGTAAACCCTCATACAGGTTTTTTACTTTAAATTAACCCTTTTGCATATCAAATCGATCCTTTTGCATTTCAAATTTAACCTTTTTCCATTAAATTTCTATCACAAAGGCTTTCTATAACAAGTGCAACAGCTCCTTCCATAGCGTTCCCTCCTAGAACGTAAATTTTGAAGTTCAAATTACATATGTATTTTATTTATTTATTTGACTACGATGGATGGATGGCATAACAAAAAAATTCCAAAGCGCTATTGACCCTTATAAAGATTCGATAAAGAGTCTAAAGATTCTAAAGATGCAAGGGGAATGAGTCTTCTGTACTAATATTCTCCCCAGTATCAAACTACGACACTACACACAACAAAAAATAATACATGACATTGACTGGACTTGAATGGAAAAATAATCGATGTATTGATTTCGTTTGAATTTAAGCCCCTTTCCTATTTTTTTATGGGTGCCTTGGCTTCTATAACGTAGTGCCGATTTCTTCGTAATAGAAGGACTGACTGGATGTTTATAGCAATATTATAAATGATTATTTAAGTTTTTTATGACAATCTATAAAAGGTATTTTTGGTTAATTTATATAAGAACTGGTTTTAATAAATAAAATATAACCCGACTTATTACGTAAGGACTTAGTTGACTAACTAATACCATCAAAAAAGTTACATCACTCAGAGAAAACTAATTATATTTTCCTACTCATTGTATTTCAGGAAATCACGATGATAATTATCCACTTTCCCTCATTTCTGAGGATCGTGACCATGTGCATGATTCCCCTTATG
>JAGXCT010037043.1:21216-95565 GCA_022495035.1 Philopotamus ludificatus
GGGATACATACGCACATCTGCCCAAAACGAGTCTCAGGTAGCCGGTCGCAAGTGATTATTAGTCCTGTCGCGCAATAGCAATTCTTTCATCATGGGAAAAAGCCCCTTAGAAAGTAGGAAGAGTAGCAAAAGTATCGAGACTAAACCAATTATTGGTCAACAGATTAGGGTTTTCCTTCCCAGGGTAAACTAGCTCTGTGGTGAAAAATCCGCTAGAAACCAGACTTGTTTACGCACTTAAGGATATCTGTACACATACATGTACATATTTTTCCAAGGGTACACCATTTTGATAAGAATTAGCCAAGCCACCGCTCCTCCCTGTATGGGTTGAGAGGTGATAAATACATATTCTGAATCTCTGTGTTATTTGTAGCATAACTAAAGAGGGTGGCCAAGAGATTGGCCGTTATTATTGGGTTTGAAATTCTTGTATGGATTTTCGCCGTAGAAAAAATGACACCTCGCTATTCGGTGGCGAACCGTTCCCCTGTCTTTGATCGCTTTAAAGGCGATCGAAATACATAAAGTAATTAACATGAAACAAGTTAAATAACTATGTGAATTAAGGCATAGATAAAAGCGTTTATAGTGAATAATTGTTTAGATCCACTAATCTGGTCGCTGGTTTGTTCGCGGCTATGATGGATATGGTGCCGCCCGACGGAGGGGGGTAGGCGAGTGGGGGGATGAGTTTATATCAACCGCACCCGCGAATTCCTTGCACAATACACTTTCAATTCGCGATTGCGTATAAAGTTACAAAGAAAACAATGTTTTTTTTCTGGTAGAAAACTGAGAAAAATAATTTAATTAGAATATGCAGGATAATCGATCGTTTTGAAGGCTGGTTTGTCCGCGAATATAAATTAGTTAAATGATTAAATGAACTTATATAGCAGAGCACTTTCAAACACTATTGATACAAATGTATCGTTTGTATTAATGGTGTTTGAGAGTATTAAAATATTTATGACGAATCTTGACATCTTGACACTAAAGAAATGAAAATCTCATAACCCTCTTTCCCTTTTTTCAAGTGACGCCTCTGCCTTGACAAACGAGCTAGTATTAAAAAAAATAATAAACCAAAATTTGATTCACCTCTCAAAAATGTTCACTAATACTTTTTCCATATTATTTTACCGTATTAAAAAATATGGCACGAAAAAAGAGCGCACAAAAACAGGTTCGACTGTAGTTCAGAATAAAAGAACAATAATTATTTTTCAGAATAATATGAATTACTATGAAAACCATTTTATTGTGAGCTTTTCTTCAATGAAGTCGATGATTGGCCAGTTTTTTAAGCTGTTATAGCGACACGTATATCTTTATAAAATATTATCTTGGTCACAGCATCGCCCAGAGAGCTCGGAGATAGACCGGACTTTATATAATATAGGTTTGCCTTGAAAAATAAATTGACATTTTCTGCGCCAAATTTCCGATGCTCGCGTGCTCCACTCGGTCTTTTTATTCGCGTTGACGTTGATTGATGTAACTTTTCTTCTCTTCTTCCAAGACAATGTTATGTACTTAAAACAACAGGATTTTAACGACTATTTTTTTATAGCCGGGGATGAAGTTGCCTGCGACCTTGCGCGTTCGAATTAATCACGAAAAGTTGGGGAGTATCGGGCCAAGGTAAATGCCAGGAGTTGGCACAACACTCTGGCGTTTCGTCTGGGAATTAGTCTGTTGTTCAAGTTGGCTGGGTAGACCGCGCGGATCAAGTTTCGGCTCTGGTTCTTCCGCTTTTGTGAGCAAAAATAACGATATCATTAGCACAGGCATCTTCGAGCGTTTACAGGACCTCTCAACCACCGGCTATACTCCACAACTTTAGGCAGATCCCCGACCGAAAATAGTATAATAGACAGGGATCTTGTACGCCTCCCACACGACAGAGTTTCGCAACTAATGTAATACACACTTCGTACAACACTCCACATTTAATAAAGCGACGAATCTATTTACATATCTAATCATAATAACATTTAAAATGTCAAGGAGTAAAACATATTATTTATATACAGAATTGGGATACGAGAACAAATTTTAATTGAAAAATATCACATTTAAACATAAATTATGTATTTTAATTAATAATATTCCCAACTATGCCAGTATATAATTCCAGAGCTGCCCCTCGGGACATATTTGTCATCAAAATTTAGTTTTAAATTCATTATTTTAACCTACATTCGACTAATTAAGGGCGAAGCGAAAAGAAATGACACTTTTACTTTTTACATTTACACAAAATATATTTCTGTCTCTTTTCGAACAGGGATCATATTATATTTCATTCGACAAATCATCTGAGAGATTTATGAAGACATACTGAATCCTTGAAAATGTTGTAGGTGAATACTAATATTCTAATAATTGTGTTAGATTTAGATCAGTGGTTGCCAAACTTCCAATTCTCCTCCCCGCATTTTTTAATAGAAGTTTTAATACTCTTTTTATATCACAATATAATATAATAGATTTAAATTAATCCACATTATAAGTATTATAAAAAAATCTACATTAAATCGCCAAACTTTAGGACCTCGCCGACCACTAAATTCATAATTTTAAATCCTGCGGACCACCAATAGAATTTTTTGGAGGTAAATATATTTAGAGGTCAAAAAATACGCAAAATACACCTAGTTAATAAAATAAAACTGTTGATTGTAACCAAATTCGAGGGATTCTCAAATAAAAAATATTCTTTTAATATTAATATATGATATGCATTTCTTATTCTTGAAATAATCTATGAACTTTTCCATGGACTGACATTTAAAAAAAATGTTTTTTAATGGCTCTCGTTGTTTGCTAATTTAATTGTTAAAGACCCATAAGATTTATCTGAAATAAAATGCTTGAATATTGCTCGAAAATTCTTTTTAATTCGGCAAATAACCATTCTTGGGTTTTTTGTTCTTTTACAAATCTAAAACTAAAGCTTCGTTTTCTGGTAAAGTTAGCTCGTCGAGCTATATAGAGAATTTAGATGTTTTTAAGTACACAAAATTTAAACCTTTTGCAGACCCCGACGTTATCCACGCACCTTCAAATTAATTTTAGTCTGGCACAGACTCCATAGCGGTCATAAAAACCTCTGAAGATCCACAGGCACCACTTTGAGAACCACTGCTTTACAGAGTTCCACGCGTACTGTCGCTTGTGGATCAACGAGTTACTATCTGTTCTTAGTTATTGTCCATACATTAACCTAATATATTACTGGCAATTCGTCTCCATCTTGTGTCCAGCTTTTGTTGCTTTAGAAACCATGGTGGGTTTTGGCCGCGTTAGTTACGTTTAGTAGATCATCCTAGGTGCTTAACGGTCTGTACCTCTCCGCAGTCGCAGGTCGCAGGTTCATTTGAGTAGCCCCACTTCTTCGTCGTTTCCCTGCGAAGCCCGTTCAGAGTCTATTGAGCTTCTTGCGCTTCGCATAGGACCTGTAAAGTTTAGGGAGACGTGGTAATATAGGTAGTAGATGGAGGTGAAGTCTGCAGCCAGACCTCAACGATGATGTGGCCAGCTTGTTCTTTTAACGGGTGTTCCTTGTATAAATGACCATGTTGACGAGAGGAAAGAATCTCTTAAGTTATAAGATTTCTTTTCACCGACGTCCCAAGACAACGACACGTCCCCAAAAAACAGAGCCCAGCAGGATGACTCGGACTCTGCCAACGTCACAGTGGGTGGAATCTTCGCCAACAGAGGTCTCATCACCCAAAGAAGAGGGCCAGGATTCACCACAATCAGTTCATCGCTAGACGATGAAAAGACATCAGATTAATGCGCAATTTCGGTCACGGTACTCATCTGCTAGTTTTGACAGAGAAAGGATAAAGAACGTCGTCTCCCTCCCTCACCCTTTCTCAATTACTCCTATCACTCCCTATCCGCTTTGATCAAATTTCAAGTAGTTACCCTCTGGGGGTTGAATACTTGAAGTTATACGTTATCAGTCACATTACTACAGGAAAGAATCTTCATAGTCGTCCGTGCTCAATGTACTGCACGTAGTCAATGTGGCTCCATCTTCCGATAGAGTGAAATGCAGGAGTTGTTTACGCTGCAACTGCTGAGGAAAGAAGAGCGCGGGCGGGACGCCACATGTTGCCAGGGCGCAACATATCGTTAAGAAAAGAATTGTTACAAAAATGTTGTATACTCTGTGAAATAACCACCACAGACCATATATCCGCTTGGTAAGAGCGTATCTGGTAGTTACTGCCTCCAGTTGGTACCTCCTGACTCATTCCGTAGCAGCTGGGTGTTCAAGTCTCGCAATAAATAGGTATTTAAAAAGATGGATATATCCAAAAGAATTGCCCACCCAGACCATTCTTAATCATGACAAAAGTTATTCAATGCATTTAGTGAGATATCTTGAAAGCTATCCATTATGAATTATCAGGTCAAGATATATCAGAAATATATTGTGCCCATCTATTAGGGGTACCCATAAGTAATGTCGTTTTTTCGATGCGTCATCTTTAAAATAGTCTCCTTAGTCTGTTATAAGTTTCTCTTGTGTAGCGGCTACCTGCTCGTGTCCTTTAGACAAAAAACCGGTTTCTTTATCCCTCTGACGACAATGGGGGAGACGTGTCCGTTGGAACAACATCTGCGGAGCTGTATACTTTTTCAATATCATTTAAAAAAGAAAGCGACAGAGAATACGAAGGATATTTGCGAGATTTACGGTGACATATTGGATGTCAGAAAATGCCAACGATGGTTCAAAAAATTAAAATCTGGTGATTTGTGTTTGGAGAACGATCCTCGAAGGGGACGACCCGTCCAGGAGGATGAAGCAGCCGTGAATTCTGCAATCGAAGACGACCCGATGCTGACCATTGAAAAATTATCGGAAAAGGTCGGTACATCCTGGTCCAGTACTCGAAGGATCCTAAAGAAGTTGGGAAAGATTAAAAAAGTAGGTGTTTGGGTCCCACACGCATTCACGCGCGACCTCATGTTGCGAAATTGACGTGTGAAAAAATTCAGGATCTTGGATGGGTCACCCTGTTGCATCTGATTTTTACTTATTTCGTTCTATTAAACATTTTTTGAGATCAAAATTTCAATTCCTTAGAATAGGCGAATACAGCACTTTCAGACTATTTTCAGTCAAAACCCGCAGAGTTTTACAAGAAGGGCATGGATGATTTGAAAGAAAGGTGGCAGAAGGTTATAGATAATATGGGGAATTATTTTGTATAAGAAAAGTTAAATAAAGTATAAGAAAAATTGTTTTGAATTTCATTGAAAAAAACGACATTATTTATTGGTTTTCTTAATAGCTAATCTTTTACCCTTTTGGATGCTGAAATACGATATATCGTATTTTTCAAGAAAGGCATAAATTGCCGTATACGTCGTATCAGGTACAGACAGCTAGATATTTAAAAGGATCCACATTTTTTACATAATTTTCAATGAAAGATTTTACTAAACGTTTTCTTCATAAAATATTCGGATTTATTTTATTTTTTTCTCGTTTTATAGAATATTGAAAAATATTCAGCGAGTATATGCGTAAGAATTGACAGCTCAATTTTCGGCTAAACAAAACGGCGTTCAGCGGATCCCTCGCGTCTCCGGATCCGCTCTCGGGTCAAATCCCCGGCATCCCCATAATCCAAAATCAAAATTGGAAAACAATCACATATCCGCCGGTCTATTTGTCGCGCGTTTTCCAGACCGAAGCACTTCATCGGCAGACAAATTCGGCGGATGGCGGCGGCTTTTCTCGAGAAAATCTAGGGCCCGAGCCTAAATCAGGGGGTTTCCGACCTTTGAACCATCCATTACACACACCTAGGTGGGTCATAAACTTTGCTTTAATATTGTAATACACATAAATACAATGTGAGGTCTTTGTTGAAACCACATCTACAAGGCTCCCAGACTGTAAGGGATATATGTACCAGGTTGAAAGCATGTCCTTTATTAATTCGATGTATGTAGATATTGTTGCTGGCTAAATTAATACATAATTGAGATACGGCCGTTAATAAAACATAATCAGATTCTAGAACGGCGCCATAAATTAATAAATAAGATATAAAAAATAATGTATAAAATTGAAAGACACAAAAATGCGTCAGCGGCTCTTAATGGTGATTTTATCAATGACGCATATTTAAGTCATCGTGAAATACGGTATAAAATATGATATATTCATATTTAAATCATTATAATTAGGAACCTTAGTATATCTACTTTATTTTGTAGATGTACTATTACTATTTGTAATATTGGCCTTCTGGTGTTTATTTATATTAAGTCCTATGAAAAAGCCATAATTTCCTAAAATAAAATCAATATAGTAGATACAAAAAGAATAATATTAAAGATAACTTTGTATTTAATTAACCTAGCCATACCGATATTCGGGACTCCAAGTTTTTGATTTTTCTCTAATACCACGTTTATTATGAATCCTACAATGTCACAAACTTTTTTTATTTATCTAAAAAAAGTCTAAAGAATAAATATAATAAATAATCATTGTTCTTTATTGTCTGAAATTGCAAAAAAACAACAATATTCGATGCTGTTGTCATACACTTGATGTTGTTCTCGCTCCCATCCGGTACGATGTGTCGAGTGCGAGCGAAAGGTGCAATTCTAAAAAAAAAATACTTATTAAACTGACTTTCTTACTGGGAATGGATATTTTTATTCATTCAAAAGAAAATTTAAGATATTATTTTAACCATATAAACATATGTCATATATTCACAATGACATTAAAAGACATTGACAGAATTGAATGTCATTAATTCAAAATGGTGTCAAAAAATCAAAACAAATAAATTGAAATTCGCCATCTTGTTTTGTCCCCCTATTACTCGATATAGATACCTGGATAGCGGCTTACCGTATTTTTCCAAAAATAAGTCCTAGCGTGGTTTACAGGATTTTTTAATAATATAAGCCCTCACCCGAAAATAAGCCATAGTTAAAATAATGTGAAAAATAAAATTCATTGAAGAAGATGACTTGACTATACTTAAATACCTTTATATTAGTACCTAAAATATACCTTTAGTAGCTAAAATGTCCCTTTAGTATCTATAATGTACCTTTAGTACCTAAAATGTCCCTTTGGTACCTAAAATGTCCCTTTAGTACCTAAAATGTACTTTTAGTACCTAAAATGTACCTATAGTACCTAAAATGTACCTTTAGTACCTAAAATATACCTATAGTACCTAAATGTACCTTTAGTACCTAAAATATACCTATAGTACCTAAAATGTGCCTTTAGTACCTAAAATGTACTTTTAGTACCTAAAATGTACCTTTAGTACCTAAAATCTACATATTATATGCACAAATTCCTATGTATGTTCCTACAAATAAATATTAAATAAAAATATATAAATCTACTTATTGTACTTGAAAAAATAAGCCCTCCTTCGATAATAAGCCCAAGCACGTATTTTTTAACCAAAAAAGAAAGTAAGACAGTGTCTTATATTCGGAAAAAGACGGTAGCTCCTCATAGTTATGTAGAATCTACGAAGCCATGATTGTGCCCAGTGGCGGATGTATAGAGATGCTTTGATGCTGAAACATCAGGTCCCCGATCGTTGGGGGGCCCGAGGGGGCCTCGGAATCTTTACTCACTATTTTAAAGAATTACTTATTATTTTACCTTTTTGTGGGCCTCACTTGATTTTTTTTAAAAGAAAGAAAATATATTAAACCTGAAAATGGTCTAGTGAATAAATTACAGATCTTTGTGCAGTTTTGAATATTGATTTATTCGCCCTCATCCTTAGACAACCGACAACCCTCCCCCCCCCCCCTCTCCCCAATTATATTATACCAAATATTGCTCAAAAAGCATATTTGCTAAAATATTAGTAAATAAAAATTATTTATATTCACATTTAAAGCGGATGACTTAAATAAGCGTCATTAACAATTTAACGTTAAAAGCCGCTGACGCATTTATGCGTCCTTAGAGTATCGATGATATAAATATTACGTCAGAAGGTTTTCATTGTAATTAGCGGCCACTCTGTGATAATAAAAATCTGATATACTGGGATCTTAATATCGGAGCAGATATCGCCATCATTCGAAGAAACCATGAATTTCCATTTTCATACACAACAGATCCAGTGATAAAATCCAACCGAACAGCGGAAGGGGGGGGGGGATGAAAAAGTTGAACAACTCTGAAACAAAGCCGGGTCGCAATTTTTTTTCTGCCGTTGCGGATTTTTTTTCGCCATTATTTCGGCTTTACATAATGTATCAGCTCGAACGTTGGCGAAATGAAAAATTCTCTATTTTTTTTTTGCGTTTCGCATCCTATCCCCTGTTTCACAATTTTACTTTTCTATAGTTGGCGTACCCCTGAATAAATGGCCCGGGGTAACTTTTCGCATCGTCCCGGCGCTAAACTTTCCCTATCGAATCGGCACACAAATGCGAAACGATGTACCTAATTGACGGTGAAAACACAATGATGTTTTTTTATTCACATCCACGAAGTAACCAAATTATCCGAGCGTGGCTGTGCTTAAACATAGATATATATATAATATACTCGGATTTAAAAATTTAGAATATCTCAAGCCGGTGCATTTTTTTAAGAGCCAGAAGCTTTATCCGAAGAAATAGTGACATCACAAAGCACTCAGCGCAGAGCTTTATCCCTTTTCGCTGCCCTGGAGTGGAAAATCCAGCTCGCATTCGTCACCATTTACAATTTTCAGCGACAGTTTATTTATAAAATTATTTATATAAGGCATTTGAAAGAGCGGCCTCAGATTCAAGATTAATGTCGGCCAATAGCCTTTTTTGTTGAATGTGAGTAATGAATGGACGAATCCCTACGGTGGAAACGGAAATTGAACCGCGGTCTCTCAAGTGCGATGGAAATGGCTCCACGGCAAGAAGAACAAAGAACAAATCGAACCGGCTCGTAAATCAACGTAGTGTTGCGTGATATGAGACCCGATCGAAAATGTCATAAAATATATTTTTTTCAGAATAAAATACCAGCCTACGCTCCTTGTCACTGATGGAAAATATGAATAAATGTTATAATCAGGGGCGGCTCGGCCTTTGGGGCAATCGGTATACTGCCCCACACACATTTCTTCTAACAAAAAATAATAATTAGCTGAAATATGCGAGCAGAACCGTATTCGTATGTGTTTGGGGATTCTTGTACTCGCCCTGGTCGCTAACCTTGACGCAAACGAGTGTTGTCTTTTGGCTAGGTAGTGGAGGTAAAGAGAAAAGTTTCGTATTACCGTATACAGATGATCGCTTTTTGTTTGCTGCGTAACGCTCTGTTTGGGGCACATCTGTATGTGCCCCACTGGTCTATATTTTCTACTCGATTCGAAAAATAAACGTCAATACTTTGTTCGACACTCTCTATCTCCGAACTGGAGATGCATATTTAAAATTTTAAAACAGAACTTGAAGAATATGAGATTTCATTACGATTTCTAAAAGAAAAAACTTGAAATTTCCTAATAGATAATTTTTAAAATTACATGAACAGTATTTTTTTATTCTAAAATTATATAGAATACAATAATAAAAAGTATAACTATCGTTGTTATGTTCGATGATTCTTATAATATTGATAATTCGTATAAACATGGCTTAACTTCGCCTATATTTGTTAATCATTTAAAATTCAACGGTTTATAATTTAATAAAATATTTTTTAATAATTAGATGTCACTGATATTTATTTACATGATTTTTTAATCAAACTCTTATAATTTTGTCCATTTTCGTTAGATGTCACTAATATTTTTTATTTAAAAAAAATCCATCACGAACGCAGTATGCATATCTAATCATCATTTATTTGATTTTATATTTATTTAATAATACAATTTTATCAATATAGTATTATAGCTCGATTTAGTAAATGCCAAATCTCCAGCATCAGTTCCTCTGTTGGTAAGTCTAATAATGAAATTGTATGTGTGGTTTGTATCTTTTATAAAAGTCAAAAATGTTTATTCCATGAAACATGAAGGTCTCTTTTTCATAAGATACATCTTCTAATAAGACATTAATTTTATTAAAAATATGAATAGGAATATCTCAATATAGATTTAATTCATTTTTATTTTATTTTATAATTACGAGTGATCAATTCAAGTGTTTGAACATATCTTCAATAAAACAGAGAAAATCTAATTGCCTTTTACGAGGAGTTTACTAACAAACAGAAACCATCAGTTGACAATTATTTTTTATGGGAAAACCATAAGACTAGAGGCGAATGAAGACAAGATTGAAGAACTGCTAAATTTTCTTCACAAGCTATATTGAGGAGATGTAATCGAAATACTTGAGATGAAAGGAAGACATGTTAAATGTAGAAAGCAACTCTACATTTTGTTGAAAAACACGGTGAAGCCATAAAATGCAAGTACACATCTAAGGAGATCCATCTTACGACAATCCAATGTAGCATTTTCTCAGAATTCATAAAAAAACAAGCGTTATTTATTTATTACATAGATTCTTTATAATAAATAAATCCAAATCAACATATCCGATCATTTTATATTGAATTTAAAAAATATTATATAAAACGAGTAGTATGTGGACACGGTATTATGGCCATTAAACAAGATGGCGAATTTCGATTCATTTGTTTTCATTTTTTTACACCATTTTGAATTGATGACATTTAATTTGAGGTTATGCTAGTATGGTTTCAGAGAAAATTCTTTATCAATAATATATCCTATTCTCTTAGCTGCTGAAAATATTTTACGTTAGTATGTGTCTTACACTGTACATATTTGTTTATACATGACAATTGTTGATGCTATAATTTAAAAAATATCCATATAATTTTTAAAACGATGCTGCGTTGTGTGGGTCATACATAAATTGTGTCTACAGAGTATAATTAGTTAATTTAATAAAAATATTCTTTCACAATGTGAGAAAGCTGTGTCACGAATATTTAAAAAGATAATATGCCGAGAGAAACTCGTAAAAAAGTTTCTCAACTGTTTTAATTAAAACCATACTATTTCACATATCAATATCAGACACATTATGTTCATCGCTTGTGATATCCTGCACATTACAAAACAATTAATATTATGAAAGCCATCAGAAACTCTGTCTCTTAGTGGTGTATGAAGAGTGTTTGGAAAGGTATTATAAAAATAAAAATACGGACAGTCAGCCGCCGAGAAGACTTGGTTAACAAGCCTTCCTATCCCCTGAGAAAAGGAATACCAATATATGAATTATAAATAATTAAAATCTATATTATTACAGAAGTGTTATAAATAATAACAAAATATGGCTGAGGTTTTCCTGGAGGGCCCGCTCTACGGTTCTAAATGTAGACTACCTCTGATGAGCCATCGTGGCAACCATCGCATCTAAAGGCTCCTTGGTAATAAAGGCGACCTACACCTAAGAAGGCAAGGGTAATAGGTTAAAGGAGGAGAATCTCGCTCCGAAGGAAGCAGGGATGGAGGAGACAAGGCCCTGGTGAATCGGGGCCAGGGGACCGCCTCACTACATTGAGCATAGTCTCTCTTTCATAACAAAACTCCGGACACTCCCAAAGAATGTGTTCCGATGATTGTTCATTGAAGTCACAAAATTCGCAAGTCGTTAAAGGAGCCGTATCCCGTGACAAACTGGGACACGTAATGGTCAGGAACAAACCAATGCAGCTTCACACGAGGGAAAAACCGGGAAACCAGTTCTGCCCGTACTCTCAGCAGACCAACAGGATTGCCATATCTTTAACAAAACTTGGTGATTGGACTGTGTATAAAGGGATACTGCATCATTGAAACTTACCGGAAGATGGAGCGATGTGGCGCTAGACCGGATAAAATTGAGAAGGATGATGCCAGGGCTCTACAAGTGGACTGTTGCACCTATGATGATGATGGGTTGTTGAATAAAATACAATTTTTGAGCAACGGCTTGTTTCGTTCTTTTATATATTTGGGTTGGTATAACAATGGTAATTCTCAGCAAGCTTTTGATTTTGTAAAACTGTCAGTAAATATATGTTAACCTTTTATTTCAGGAGTCGCATGTTGCAGATTATAGATGAAAAAAAAATCAATAACATCTGCAACTTTAATAATTTCCATATTTGTATAAAAATATTTTTATCATTTCTAGAACATTGGCTTGATCCCACAGTTCCCAAAAATACCATAACCCGTTATAAAATATTTTAAAAATAATTTGAACAAAAGTACCAGTGGTAGTAAGTGTACAGTGAACCTGTCAAAAAAAACCGATGTCCAATACCGGTGGACATTGGATTTCGAGGGATTAACTAATGAAGAGCTGCAAGAAATGGACTGCCATACTATGTTCCAAGAAAATGACGTCTTGAAACTGTGTTTCCGTGCGATAGTAAAATGTCATAATCGTAAAAAAAGGGCCTCCCTTTTCACAATCGTTGCATTGAGTTGTTAAAAAAAAACGACAAAGATTACGAGCTAATGATTTTTTGACAGATGCCAAACAAAGGAATATAGATTCTTTTTTGCAATTCATCTACACCGAGACCTGAAAGAAATTGCGTCTTTTATAACATATTGTTCGAGTGTAGTTTGTGGTTAAAGCACGGTTAAGAAAGCATATCTGTAAATTTTCTTTTACTTAGAACTACTGTTTGTAATTTTTTATGAGTAATAAAATTTATATTATTAAGTGTAAAATGTCCACACTAGAAATGAATGAAAAACACAACAAATATTGTATGCTACTTTTTTCGACCAGGGTTTTTATGCCAGAAAAGTCTCTAAGGCTATTAAATAAATTTATCATGAAGTGCTGATGCACTTAAATCTGGAATATCTTCTAAATTTGATGATGACATATTGAGAATCCTGGACGTTTCGGATCCTCGATTAACCATTGAAGAATTGTATCAAAAACTCAAATCTCCAACGCATCGATAAAACATATAGAATAGCAATTTGAACACCGCACAAACTATCCGAAACATATGCAATTCTTTGTTGTCGAGGCAAAGAATTCGACCCTTTTACACCAAATTGTAACTGGAGATAAGAAATGGATCGTTTACGATAACGTAAGCCGAAAAAGGTAGCGTTTTTTTCTGAATCAATCTCCCGTTCCGACTCCTAAGCCTGGTTTAATACTCCAAAAAATTCTTTTGTGCATCTGATGGGATGTAAGAGGAATAATTCATTACGAATTATCAAAACCGAGCGAAACAATCACAGTGAATGCTTACCGTCAACTACGCCCAACTCTTTTTTTACGCGGTCGATACTTCCCCGAAAATATTATTATTAAATCAAATCTATTCCGTAAACAATTTAAATACGATTTAATAACCGATTCATCGTTTTCAATAAGAAAATGGTATCAATTAGTATAATAAAACGGTGTAAACAGATCACTTCGACGAAATAATAATTTTGTAAAAATCGGAGCCTCATATAGTGAGGGATTTACCCTTAAGCGCATAAGAGGAGCCCCCAAAATTCAGGGGGCCTCGAGTTTCAGCCCTTAAAATGAAAATATATATATATTTAATAATTTATCGGTATTCCCTAAATTAAATTGGTAAATGAATATCGTCAACCATGACACGTTTACCCTAGCGTGTACATTTCCATTGTTTTTTTTCCATATGGTCTTTATTACTGTGATTACGGTCTAAGCATACTCCTTATTCCTATACATGACAAATTCGGGAGCCATTGTATCAAGCTCATAGCTATCTAAAGAAAACAAAGCAAGACGTTGGGGCCCCTCATTATTTTAGGGGGCCCCATTTATGGGTATTTTGAGGCCCCTGAATCTTTCTAAAAAAATGTAACGTTGAGAGAAACTAATAAAAGGGAAGAAAGAAACAAAGCAATACAAAATAAGTTGAATTTAGCTTTTCTTTCCGTCTTGCGACAATAAAATGATGCGAAAATAATTGTTAGATGACAATATAAGCTCGTGGATAGCCAAAAAAACCACTAGGCACTTGCTTATTTTCAAAAAATAAAAAATGTGCGGGGAGAATGCACAATATAGTAGTTAAAATTTTGATAAGAGGGGGGGGGGGCCTCAAAATTAAATCGCTCCTGGGGCCTCATTCTAAATCCGCCACTGAGTATTGATGCAGATTCATGTTTAGCTATACCACAGTTAAATTGAATTATAAAATGATTTTTTTAATCCCTGACGATTATCTAGCTTTGAGTCCACCTCCTCGTGGTGCTAGATGTGAGTACGGGCCTGAGCCGCCGGGGGCCACCTTAGAGCAAACTGGCTCTGGGAAGCAAGTTGACATGCCAGGCTGGTCACTGCAGCTTTGGGTTCGGAAACTAACGGACCCCTTCGTTAAGGATCCTCCATCGACGGAGCGTCGTTGGGCACCCGTGTTCAGAGGATAAAAGGGGCTAGTCTGATACAATTGCAATTGTTGATAGCATAGCAACAGCGGCCCACGTCGAATTTCCTTAACTTTGTAGTAAGGAAGGGATGGTGTGTGCGGAAGTGGCAACTCCGCACAATTCTGCCCAATCGCAAGCCTTGCAGTGCTGGGCGTGAGGATGGCGGGAAGAGAACTGATTCCTCATTCCGTGATGTTAAACCAAAGCTCAGTGCAAGTGTATATACGGATCGGCTGTGGGGTCGCTCCCGCTCTTTCCCCTGGCTCACCAAGTCCGGGAGTTTGGTGTGGCCCAAGAGAGAGCCCTTTACTTTAATCCCTGACGACTATGTCCAAAACGGAGATTTCCTGTAGGCGTAACAATTTAATTTGTGTATAAAATTTTGCTGAAAAGTAAACACGAATTATTTTTTTAAATGTTTATTAATAAATCAAATCAAGTGTCAGAAAAAAATGAAACTAAAATTATATAATATATACATGTAGTATCCACAAAGAATAAAACTATCATGTCAGGCCCAAATTGCACAAGTTGGATTTCTTCAAAAAATTGAGTGGTCACGATACCACACTACAAAATGTGGACATAGATAAAACAATAGTTATAAACGTTAAATAACATACAATAAGTATTGCAAAGAGTAGTGAATTAGATAACATAATAAAATTAGGGAATATAGTAACATTGGAAAATTTGAGAATCTTACATTACTTTAAACTCAAGAGAGAATTAACAAAAAAAAAAAAACTAATATAGCAAAAAATTCCACACTGACCAAAAGTTTCAATTTCGAGGACAATTTACAATACAATTATTTTTTTACGAGAAAACAGACCAAATGCGTTTGAACTAACAATAAATCGTAAATATAGAAAGTTAGCCAAAAATACTCGTATAATAATAAATAGAAGATGGAAAAGAGGGATTTCGAAAAATTACTACGATGCACTTCTATTCCGTGAAATACAACTCGACGTAAACCGCAATTTTGTGAACATCTCAACCTGGCGTTATTTATATCAAGCCGAACCTTGTTAGCCAAATATATGTATTTGTAATTATATCGTAATATTATTTAGGTGTGCAAACTAAATAAAACTATTTCATTATGAAACAAAATTTGCTCGAAAACTTTGAAATATATCAACTGGCATTAACCACTTCATGTAATAAATATTGAAAATTTTTTACATCAAGTAATTACATCATATAATTGAAAAGAAATAATATTACACATCCGCTACTTCCACCCCCACCAGCAGTACCAGCTGCAGATCCGGCACTTGCTGCATTATATATATATACACAATCGCCCGCGTGCACGCAACGTCACAAATCAACGGGCGAGATGAAAATTTTCATGGAAAAAAATCATAACGCCGACGCACCGTCCATTTTGGAATCGCAACTGTCCACGCAATTAATAAACGTGCCGAAAATTTATATCCACGGTATTTGTAACTCGTTACCCTCGATTTGTGCGTACGGGATCCATTGCCATATACATATAAATAATTTGCGTTACATACACGTATCAATTTCAAACGTTCAAGACGGACAACGTACAACGACGCACGTGCGCGTCTATTCACTCGCAAATAAAAATATAAAACGCCCGCTTCAGTACGGCACGGAACGTGCGATATCGCCTACGCCGTTAATAAATATACATATTGCTCGGAAACGTAGTCTCGTCCTGTACGGTTGCCCGTCGTTGAGTTCATCAAATATTTTTTTTGTCTTTTGTGGGACGGCGTCCATTCAATATTGAATTCTACTAAAAATAATTATTTTTTTTAAACACTTCACCAAACGAATAACTAAAATATCGGCATAGCTAAAACTATACAAATACAATTTTAATGGTTTAGTTCATATATAAATATATATTTCAACAGGCGTTACGAGTCCCGCGGAGAATGCGACGATCGTCCGCATTATCCGGCGACGCATAATTAATTCAAATTGACCTGATAGATATCTACGCGGAAAAAACGGAAGTGTCGTTAATAACAGAACAATAATAATATAATATAATATAATAATAAAAACAATACAATTGAAAATTTTGCATAAGGAATCAGTCCGCATGTGTATCTCAGACCGAATATACGAAGACACTGAATCGAGAGGTCTACATCCAGTCTCATCCGATTTTTTTTTTATATATTTATTGTAATCGCACAAAGATGACGGTGTTCAATAGTCCCACATTTCTCTTCGAATTTAATAATTTTAGGCTAATTATAACACAATCACTTTCCCCGTGTCCATTGTTTTTTTTTTTCATATTTATTATTTATTTTTTTTAATATTTTGTTTCATTATATTCATCAGTTTATATTATTTAACACAATATTGGTATAATATCAACCCTGAAGATAGGTGGCCCACACAAAGACCCAGTCAATAATTCTATGTCGAAATTTTTCTCTTAATTTTTGAGTAACTACCACAGCAATTTATCTCGTTTACGCAATTTTACACATTCACTGTACACTTTTTTATTCACCATTAGATTTATTCGTCGACATTTACTAAAACGCCGTACATATAGTCTTTTATTACAAGTCCATTGTGATTTTTTGTTATTAAAATATATGGATAAAAAAAAATATCATACATAATCGATACAATAAACAAAAAATTCACTTAATCGGGATAATATATATTTAACCCACTAGAAGGTTATTTAAAAATTATCGTACATGTTGGTTAGCATCGTAATATACAGAATGAGACAATATACAAATGAACTAAAAATAATCGTTAGCCGTCGTCCATCAAATATGCTGTAAGATGGCACTATTGAAATATATATATCATATATATATATATAACATAATCGCAGAGTAATTTATATACATGTTCGATGAAGCAGCCATACAATTTGTTATTTTTAATACCTCAATATGAAATATAAATAATAAACGATGATACACAATAACTTCATCGAGTTATGATATATAATATATAAAACAACTCTTTATAATTATTTACATTTTGAATCAAACTCCCAAATCATATGTCTACTCGTATTTAGTACATTCACAATCGCAAATACTAAATAGCCAATAAACAATCTACTTTAAAGAAATGATATATATATACCCCAATTCCTGTGTTTTAATTTAATCAATTAAAAACAAGATTATACAGTGAACTCAACAAAATAAAGATAATATAATAGAAAGAAAAAAAAACAACAGTTATAACCCTATATAAAAAACATCAAACAATTTTAAAAGAAAAATAAAACGATTATAATATCCAGAGAATGGTACCTAATATTTATACGCATCGATTTAAATAAAAAAAAAATATAAGCAAAACCCCTATATACGTATTATTACATAGCGCAAGCGAAAAAAGGTATGGTCGTATCGTATCATATCGTTTCATTTCACACACAGGCATATGGGTAACGCTCTTATCATTTCTTCAAAATGGTAATTACATTTTTTTTTTTTTTATAAAATAAGAATGAATACAAACATCACTACTACACCATTGGAGCTTTTAATAAACAAAGAATTATATAAAAGCTAGTGTGGGCACACCCTCTGACAAAGTTCCCCTAAACACCGGACACTACACATAGTCTTGCGCAACCGAGGCGGCCGCTCAGATCTTCTGTATTTTCTCTCCCACGACGACGGGATTATTGCGACGTATTTCCTGTGCACCTAGCTCCCGATAGTCAAATGTACAGTCGTGCTTATCTGAGTATCGGTGCACAGAGCAAAATAAACCGCCACACCTGCATTCGAAACCTGAAACACAAGAAAAACGACACATTAAAACGACGAATCACAATGCACAATAACACACGGCTTTCCTCATTAATAAAGATTAAACGAGAGATTAAACGCCACAATATGCGGATGTAATATAAAAAGGTATTATTGATTTATATAAATTATAAACAATGGACTGATCGGATCAATCAAATTGTGCCCTAAATAAATAAAATTAAATGAAACAATGAGTTTAACGGATGCCAATGTCTCACTGGTGAGTCGCACGTATATTCACCCCACACACCCGCGTCTCATCAATGAGTCACGATGTTTTTCATTGAAAGTAAAGATTTTTTCAATATGTAGTGCTAACGACATATTATTGAAAAAAATTAATAGATCTTAGTTTTTCTGGTTTAATGTATTTTTAATAATTTGAAATTCATTTTTCACAATTCCTCGTAAAAAAATTGAATTTATAGGCGTATTTTTTAAATATGTATGATGCACCATTGGGAGCTGGACAGAAATGCGACTGTAGAGCATATAGTGTACAACTGTCCACTCAGAAGACTTAGCGGAGGCATCCTCGCCCTAAATAAAGCTGATGATCGGGCTAAGACATGGCTGGAGAAACTCAACATCGATATCTGAACAGGACAGCAGATAGAGAAGTTCACCGCAGCATGGCCACAAAAGGATAACGCCCTGGATTGCCATGGCTACATAAGGATAACCTCCAGAATTACTGAGATCCAACACGCTCGCTTTAAGACCCGGTAAGAAACTCTTCTTAATGTCTCTGTCATGAATAATTGGTGTAAAGGCACGACTATCCTGGACTAAATGCCGGAGATAATACCTTAAGCCACTTCCTACCACATTATCACTCCCTACAAACTCACCCCGTCATTCAGGTCAAGAGCCGTAGTAGCAAAGAAGAAACTCATCTGAAAGGAAGCAATCCTATACCCGGCAGCTGTTTTAGACTATCCCTGAGGAGTGCAATGTTGGTCTGCCGGCCCAAAGAGTCCGCCTCTCCGTAAGTGGATCAACCAACCTGCACCAGAATTAAGTAGCCAACTAACGCTGTTATTGGTGTGATCCGAAAGGACGGAGGCAATTCAACATCGACAAATACGCAAAGTAAAAGCCTTTTGGAATAAATAAATGTTCTAGAAAAGATAAAACCATTCTAGGATTTAATCGTTTTCTGTGAAAATTTAAGAGAATCGTCACAACGCAAAAGAAAACCCCAAAGAACTTGACAAAGCACGAATATTTCTATCCAAAATGAAGCGGTTTATAAGCCAACAGTGATTCACAACCATATAAAAAAAAATATGGGTGGAGTGGTTGATCAACTAGTAACATCGTACTGTTTTATGCACAAGTCGTTGAAATAGTGAAAGAAACTCGGTATTTGGGGGCTCCAAACCCCAATTATTAATTCATATATTTTATACAGAGAATACGAGAAAAACGAAGGAAGAAAGCCCTTAAAGCATATAAAATTTCGGCAAGACATGATGATGAAATTGATTGGGTATATTTCACACTACCGAAAAACCCATATCTGGGCGTCTATCGAAAACTAACCAACCAACTGCGAATAACGATGAGATGGAAGTCCATATTTTATATACGATAGTACAAACACTGTGTCCTTGGATCGCGATACTCGAAATCCACAAAAAAGGTAAAAGAGCTTCAAAAAATTTCATACAATAACTATTTTTTGTACAAATATATCCATGTAAGATTGGTAAAATTATATATATAGGTTTTTCCGAGCTGAAGAATGCTAAGGGCTGGCCAGAAAGGGATGAATAAAAATTGAATAACGATTTATATATGGTATTGAAATAATTAGTGTATGTTTGTCTGAGCTTTGAGTCAGTTGGTCGTGCGTTATAGCGATCACCCTTAATAAATCGAGGCACAAAGACAAACGTGGTTTTAATTTACACTACCGCGCCCTTCCGATTCTAACCGTAGGCATCATCCTACATCCACATATTTTTATTAATCTTGTTTTAATATATTCATCACGACACTTTATAAAAAAAACATTGGACTGCAAAGGAAATGAAAATCAAAATAAAACTGTCTAAACTTTAGACCCTAAAGCAGTGGTTCTTAACCTTGTTGGAGGTACTGAACCCCACCAGTTTCATATGCGTGTTCACCGAACCCTTATATCATACGTCGTATCATTTTTCATAATAACGTACAATAAGTCGGGTGTGTGTTTTGACCTCCGCCGAACTCGGGAGACTGACTCACCGAACCCCTGGGGTTCGATCGAACCCAGATTAAGAACCACTGCTCTAAAACATAATAACGACTAATATTGGGATCGAATACGACTTAAAAATCATTATTATGTAAAAATAGATTTTTAAAAACGCAAACAATGATTTTATACAAATCCAAAATATACCAGTATGAAAACATTAACGGTCTATCGGCTGTAATATCGCCAATTTAAATTATTAACCTTAATATACGATTACGGAAGAAATTAAAACAGGAATGAATGTCAGATTCATTTGCAAAGTGTCTCGAGGGGATTCAGAATATTACGAGAAAGCTCAAGACCAATTATTAATTCAATAATTTAATTAGTACAGGAAAACCTCAATGTAACGGACAAAATTTTCAGTTATTTATGGAAATTACAAGCATCCAAATGAGTAATTAAATATTATATAATAATTTTTATTACAATTTATTACTTCAAATATTTTACCACGCCTATATTCATAGAAAATGTAAAAAAAATCTTCTAGAACGTTTTCAATAACCTTACTCTATAGAAGGGAAAACCCTGGAAATTGCGAATAAATCAGCATCACTGTGTGCGACTCTCAAATGCAAAATGAGGACTCAAACCACTCCGTAATAATTACTATGTAATGAGTAACATATTAAAATCAATAAAAATATATTATTATCGTTAGTTTCAATTTTAATGATGTCTATTTTTGGTAATTAATATTTGCTTATCAGTGTCTCAGCGGTGAGTCGCATTGCGACTGAAAGATGAGACACCGGCTTGGTGAAAAGCGGAACTCATTACGTTAGAACGGAAATTCCTCGGAATTTACAACAATAAGAGAACCACAGCTATGAACTGAAGTGAATCCCGGATAAAAAAAAATCAACAACAGAGGAGCTTGACGATAACAGATCATATTATTGGATGGATACGTCCAAACACGAGACCACGATGATTCTCACCTGTGAGACCGACTTTTTTACGACATACGGCGCATCTATTTTTCTTTTTCTTATCCTTGTTAGGGTCTTTATCTGATGAATCTGCTTCTTCCTGCTCTCCGGAAGACGAAGCACCACCCGTACTACTACTACTTTCTCTATCTTCTAGTAATTTCTGAAAAATTACAATAAAAACGTCAATAAACACAATTCACAGGGGTTAATATATTAATTCTCCGTTTATTAACGTATCGAGACGTTACTCACATCATTTTGTGATTGTGTATCAAGTGATGATGCGGGTGAGGGGGTTGATATAATAGGCGCAGGTGGTAATCTTGCGGAAGGCGGCACGGCCAGGGGCGTCGGCGTAGGTGAAGGATTATATGAGCTGGCAGACGCCGGGGCTGATACGGGAGGCTGCTGCTTTTTCTTTAACGCTTCCTGAAACACGTGTCATAATAAATTAGTACAGAATAATGACACGATTCGATTTAATTACGTAAATAATAATCAAAAAGATAATCAAAGTGCAAAATTATGAAATTAAATCGTTAATATCGATATACATTTAATACAAGTATACGAAATAATATTTCCATAAATGAAAAAAATTGGGATTGTTAACAATGACACAATGGCCTTTGTTGCGGATACATAAACGAGTTATTCCATCTCAGATAGTATCAGCGGCGTATCCAGATAAGCTCGATATGATAAAAAGCGTCACAATCCCTTCGTATTGTTTCAAAAAAATATATTCCAATCTTTTTCTATACACATATAAATAAATTAATTGATTAGTTAATAATAAACTAAGATCGAAAGAACGATCTTACCTTAAAACATATAGAACATAGTCCATCTGTGGCTGGATTTCCGTAAAATCCGCAGCCGGATCTGCACAGCGCCTCCATCGGATTCGATTCCCTCTCCATTTTTAAATTGATTTAATAATGACTACTAAAAACTAGGCTCCTCGTCGCGAAACAAGGAATATTAAAATTATAGTAAATATAAACTTTTCCACCAATATTGCACTTCACCACTTATCAACAATAAATGTAAAACATGCTATATTTATATACTTTTTTTTTAATATAAGACACGATAAATTGCGAAAAACGAGGATGTCGTCGCCACCGAAAAATTTCACCAAAACGAAAATTGTCTAATTACAAGCTTGAATATAACGCAAGTCTATATAAATTTAGAAATGTGATTATAAGTAAAACTCTTGTAGGAAAATTTCATTCGTCGCGTGCGTGTTTCGAAAATTGAGCTCACTGACTGCGGCTGTGTCAGGAGTGAACCGTCACCTGAAAGCAAAAAAAAACAAAAAATTAATAAAAATACTACTCGATAAAACTTTACGCGAGTGCGTTAGCCCCGATCGATCCGAGTCGTAGTGCCCGGCAAACGTTTATACGACGACAACAACAGATAAATTCCGCCGTCCTTCAGCCGCACACGACTGAAGAACAACTGAAATTCAAACAACACACCAAAGTCTAATCGACATATGGCCAGTAACAAAATTAAATACATATTTAACAGCGAATAAATTACAGCAAATAAGTCATAATAACATATATATTGATAAATGTATCCATTTCCAAGATAACAAAGAGCACAATGACACGTCCGACAAAAAATAATATACGCTACGGCTCTTTCCTCGACGGCTCGTTTAAACGCAGCCGAATTTATTGGCAAACACGATCCGAAGAACCTTAACGACAAAAAAATCGATTCAGGGCATATTAAACGTGATCATCGGAACTGAAATATCAATATTTGCGCCGACAATACGACAATGAAGGTCAAACGCGTAGTATGAAAGTATATTTCGTCATCAAAATAGCGAAAACGTGACAAAATCTATTTACTGAGCGGTCTGCAGAGACGAAATGAACGCATTTGAATAATACGATCGTAATTTAATATGAAAATAAATCACGTATTAAACGAAAACGTAGAAACGTGCCGTTCTATCGTATATAACTCCAGAGGAAAGCTATATAACGCTACGTTTTCTTTGTCTGCGTTGAAGGATTAATCGCTACTGATCAAAGTGCGTGAGAAACGATGGGCATATAATGACTTTTTTCAGTGTTTATTTATACGTAAATGTGAAGACGTACAGTTTCAAATTGAAATGTGACGATTGAATATCACGTCGATTTATAAAAAAGATTTTGGTATAGTTAAGCGGTAACGGCAATCCGTAATGGACATAAAATATGCTTCGATGCGAATAAATTGTTTTAAATTCGAGTCGTCTCGTGTTACACACGCACACAATGTCACGATTTATCACAGCATACAAACGCACGTATTATCGAGATAATTGTTAGATATTGTACTGTGGTGTCATTTATTACTGTGCATGAGTAATGAAGAAAATCATGCTATTTCTGCTCGTCATTAACAATGTTCTGTATTGAGAGCCTCCTGTTAACAAATCCTAAATTACGGTTTCAGCTCCGAAGTGCTAATGAGCGTCATTAGCGACGCGGTGATGTCAGCGCCGAATCAATAACCTCGCAATCCGTGAGGGGCACTGCACATAACCTATCGAGTGTGCTGGACCTATTATCAAAGTACGGAATCTAGACGTGGACCGAGACGGGCGTCACTCGACGGCGAGGGGCGGAGAGAGGGGCGCGCGGAGGCGGGGGGAGCGGGGCGGGGTTGGGCGGAGAGCGGCGCACCTGGCGCTGGCTGCGAGGCTCCGCCCCGTGCGCCCCCCGGGCCGCTGCGCTGCCACTCAATGGCCACGGCGCTTGGCCAAAACGCAGTGCGCACCGGCCATGTCCGTTGAAACAACGCTTGTCAAATTGCATCACGAATAAAATCGAAAATTTCCAACAAAAGCAAAGCGCACGTCGACAAATGCGCTTCGATAAAATGAAACGAACGCGACAAAAATTATTGGCGGCGTTTATTTTCAAAGAATGCGCGACGATCGTCCAAAATATGCGCATCGCCGGACGACGAATGGGGAAAAACAATTTACAGCGCAGTTTTAACGACGAAAATTAATGCCATCCATCGGAAGACGAGCCAAATGGATGAACAACGCTTTACAAATTAATTATCGTCGCATTAATAAACAATTTAAATTCGGCACAAAGATCGTAACGATCAGTTAATAACGTTCGAATTAATACATTGTGAAAATATCGATATTTGAATAAAAGCAGCGCGTTCGATTATTGCGCGAGTGTTGCACACGGCGACGGCGCAAACTAACCCCGTCCGCACGCGCGCTCCCCCCCCTTTCGCGTCGCATTTTCAATGATTAGACATTCACACTCGTCGATATAATAAAACCGCGGTTTGCAATGATAAAATATGTATTTGACGCATTATAAATTTTATACAAATGGGTCAGTAGGTGAAGTGTGATAATCTTCGCTGTCGTAATCGCCCGTTCTCCTACATCTTGCGCGGTACGTACTCGCTCGGAATCGAATATTTTTTTAATTATACGTATTGCCCCACGCCGATAAAACCGCGCATAAAAACATGGAGAATAGCATTTTTTTAAAAAATAATGATAATAAAAAAAAAACGCGACGATGCGGCCGGCACGACGCGCGACATTCTTATAGAACGCGTATCGATATCGTAATGGATCTCGCGTTGTTCCATTTGGTTTTATTGAAGCAATGACCCAATAAAATGGAGAATGGTGCCAATGATGAAATTGCTGTCAGGCCGAGCCGTACACGAGGTGACCACGCGAACGAAAAATTCCGGAACGCAATAAACAACAACGACAATAGGTATTCTAATCGGTTACTAATAATTTCGCGGAGAAACGCGTGGTCACCGCGATTCTATTCTTCAGAACGCTGGGTCTATTTCGAGATGAACCTTCGGGGTACCTGGTAAAACGTATTTTTTCGTCCAATCGTAAATCGCGTTTGAAAGACGTGCATATCAATAACGCTGATTAATAATCTCAGAAACAATTACCAAGAATATTGCGATGAAATTCCACAGCGTGTTTACTACTGCGGAGAATGATTGCAGAAAAAAACAGGAAGCCGTAAACAGAAATTGGTATTTTTGTTTTGATAGCGAGTGTGTGCTAAACAACAGACACAATCATGTTTTTAAAACAATTTTTAACAACACGTGCGGTGTTTGGTTATCATCAGACGTGGCGGAATAATATTGCAATCTTACCATAGACGGAACAAAGAATTCACTTACTCGACACAAAAAAAAAAAAAAACAATTTCAATAATGGAAGAAAACACATTCATTTGTTTGCGTTTCAAAATTTATTTGATGGAATAATCTCGTATATCTTATCACCGTTGCCGCTGATAATACTCGGATAATGACCATTAAGGCATTACATACATTTATTCGAGAATGGGATGGAAAAACTTGTGAAAGAGCCATTAACAATGGCGCAATTGTTTATAAAGATACAATATGCATTGTGGCGAGAATGACTAAAACAAAAAACTCTATCCGAGATAATGGAGCAACAAGTCAATCGATCTCGTATGGATTAGGGACTGCAACTGCAGATTTTCAAGCACACTTCTTGCCAAATAATAAAATATTATGAGCGCGTGTTAAAAATGGAACAATGCACCCGGATGCAACTGCGCATAGTGCAGAGTCCACTTTGCGCTCTATGAAATATTAATGACAAGAGTGGCAACGACAACCCCATTGTTACAATCACAACCATGGGGAATGAAAAAGATTTTCATTAGTCCATTGGAATAGCTTATATTATTATTTTCGTTCTTCTTGGAACTCTTGGTATCTTCCACGAACGTAATTTTCAGAATGGCCTTCGTCTATTGTATTCTATCTCCTCAATATCGACAAAACATCGTTCTCTCATGCTCATGTAATAGAAAAAGGCAGAGAAACATGTGCGGGGAATAACTGTGTAGTTATTATCCGACAATTAAAGGCCCCAATGAGGCCCCCAATCATTGGGGCCCCAAAAATCTTACCCATTTTTTTTACGACGGATTAAAAAACGAATGCCACCGATTCAAAGAATATATTCAAATAATAACGAATCCGACAACCGCCCCCCAAATATCCCCCAAATAGGGCCTCTGAAATTATCATCAGCATCATGCCCCCTAAAAATTCTTCATACATTTTCCATTTTTTTCCCCCGAGTAAAAATTCGCTAACACATTCAACCTTCTCGTCAGTGAATAATACAGTAAACATCCAATACGCTTGTCAATGTCATGATACGTCAAACATACCACAATACAACGGCAATGCTAATATATTAAAATGTGGTATGTAGTCAGCATCACTGCTGTTCTCGATTGACCTATTTTTTCATCAGGATCAATTCGAAAATAAGTCTACGCTATAAAAAGAAACGCTCGTATTTAATTTGTTCTGAATAATTAATTATTCGTTCGATTATATGTTTTTGGACGGGGGATGCGTTCCGTTTTTAATACTAGATAAATCCCTGATTCCCCAAATAAACATAACCAGTTGTCCATATGGCCAGATTGTGCGGGGCACACAGGCGCCGAAAGATTAGAAGGGCCAAGAGAAGAACAATTATCAATAAATATCAATTCATTAAACCTTCTGAAATCTGAAATAATCGATTTCGATTCGAGGCCTCACTGAGAATAAGAGGAATACTAGTAGGGCAACAGTTTAGGATTTAGATCTATTATGTAAATAAAGCGTGAAAATCAGCGTAAATTGGTAATTTTTTTACGGACCGTACTATTACAAAACCGTACTAAACATTGCCGTTATATTAAAATTTACACAGTATATTGCAAAATATATTTATAAATGGTGCAGATATTTATTTTCAGAAAGAGTGATATATATTTAAATTTATCCAAAAATGAATAGAATTATTATTATTCGCTATTATAAAAAACAACAACATATCGTTGTTTAGCAGACAAAGAGCCCAGATAATTAGCTTGTTGAAAAAATGACTTCAGATCAGATAACCTTTCAGACATTTAGAAGATGGAGGAAATTATCTCTCTTGGATATTTACTCTGGGAATGACGATTTTGATAACCAATTCCATATATACAAATTATAAAAAAAAAGTTCCTCCGTTAAAAAATATGATGCCTTGGAAATGTGATGCTATGCTGGCAACGATTACTGGAAACCCTACGTCTCTGTCCTACATTAACTCGATATTTTGAAACTAGATAGGTATCTCTCTAGAATAAAAGAGCACGTGGAAGCTCGTCGTGCTCATCAACACTGCAATAAATGCAGAATGCAGAAGACCATGAAGAATATAAAATAATTACGATCCTCAGAGTACCGATCTAAGGTATAGTTAACCCTCTAAATGCTGAACAACGATATTTCGTTGCTAGCGTAAGTGGTATGAAAGAATTTTGTTGTATATGTAACCTAGCCGTACCGATGGGGTCTATTGGGGACCCCAAGTTTTTAATATAACTCCTAGTTGTCACAAACTGTTTATATTTGTCTAAAACAGTCCAAAGAATAAATGTTATAATCGTTGACCTTTATTGTCCGCAAACGTGCGTTTGACACGTGCCTCTATAGTTCATTCTGCGCCGTGACATCGGCGTCATTTACGCGTCATATTGATTAGTTAAAAATCCAAAATATCGACCAAAATATGAAGCATATCATGGAATACCTATTTTTAATCTCAGATTAATCCATTTGGAAAAAAAATCTATGTGGATTCTGATAGACCTCCTTTGGACAACACAAGTTGTTTTCGAGCCGCCGTGACGGATGGATTAAATAAACAAATGTGTGATTAAGATCGTTTTAAGAAAGGCATATAAATAAGCTATCGGCCTATGGGGATCAAGCCCAGCATAACATATAAATCGGTTTCCGGCCGTTGGACAAAGTGTGTTAAGGAGACGACGGGTTTGCTGAAGTATAAGATCCTCTTTTTTTACTCGATTAATTTATGGGAACGTATCCCACGATTTTGTATGAGCTCCGTGTTCTTTTTTGCACGGTTTTTCATGGAACGCATCTTACGCGTAAATCATGACTCATCTCCATGAATTGCAAAATATAATGTTCATCATTTTCGTGTTGCAACACGTTGAACGATAATTATTATCGAAAGAAAACGCCGCGTGGGAAGAACACGCATATATCCCGGTCGAGAAAGTTTAGTTACAAGACTGGTCCATCTTCAAAGCACCTGCGGACGATTACCGACGAGGGCGAGCAAAGCGAGGAATGTTAAGCAGCGGACGAAACTATGCATTAATTGGTAGCGAGACTGGAGATTGGAAGAGTTGAGGTTAGAGCCGAGGACTGGTTTATGGCAGAAGGCCACACAAATTGATAAGAGAGCGCGATGAGGGCGGGCCGTTGCAGTGGGGGATGCGTGTCTCCCCTTTCATCCCTCCGGGGGCAACGTGCGGCGGAGGGTCGTCGACCCCGGCCGGTGCAAGTGCGTGCAGGCTCCCCCCGCACGACCCCCACCACTCCAATAAAGAGCAATTGCGTAGCGCGCCGTATCGCCCGCCAGAATCTCGAGCGCGAAAGGTAACAAAGGAGGAGCGCGCCGAAATTGATCGGGAGCGCGCTTTGTCTCGAAGTTTGACGAATCGCCGACGTTCGACCGACAATCGACGCGAATTCGGATCGGCGACACTGTCGACCGCGGCGATCGGACGCAACAGCGCGTTTTGCCACCGCCAATTTCGCAAAAAAAAAAGTGTGTTGCACACGACCGGAGCGCGACTGGATTACGACGAGGCGTGTCAAATATTAGTTCAAATGCAACATACCTTCGCGAGTGAGAGATCGATACTCCCGTCATGTGCGTCAATATTCGGAGACAGTTCGACCTGTTGACAATAGAAAAATGCATTAAAATCGTGGTGTTGCGCGTGCGCAGGCGGCGGGTCGGGAATCGGTTTCGGACCCGATCGAGCGGCAACAAGAAACACAACATAACTGGAAAATCGAGGTCATGGCCGCGCAAGGTGATATCACAATGTCGACACATACGCCATTGTGCATCCGTGGGTGGGATCGGACAATGATGACCGTTGAAAATTCGCTGAAAAACTCCCAACAACTGGATCGACATTTCTGCCGGCTGGCACACCTACAAGATGTCCATTAACATTTTTTTTTAATTATGCTGTCGTGCCACTTGCGCGCATGGGTATATGGATGGCGTTACAGCGAGTTCCTTTCAAATCACAACGTTAAAAAATACTAGATCAAAGAATTGCACATATGAACAATAAGTCGAACCGGAAAAAAACGGAGTGACCAACAACACGTTGGTGTTAAAAGGCCCTTCACTGGTTTAAAACTGATTCTACGAGACAATAAAAATAAAACTAAGAAAAAAAAATATGAATTTCTTAGTTTTCATGTAAAATTCGTGATCAGAGGAAAGGAGTATGATTTATTTTACATAAAGTACCGTTTTATTTAACAACTTTACTAGCAGCAGTTGAATAGTGTACAGTAAACCCTCCTATAACGTCAAGATAGGTTCCACGTTACAAGGAGGGACGTTATAATGGGTTAAGGCAGGGTTTCCCAAAGTGTGAGCCGTGGTGCCTTTATAAGGGCGCCGCGAAATATTCAATTAAACAATTCGGCAAATTTGTTGGAATCCCAATTCTCGAAATTTTTGGGTTATCTTTTTGCGCTCGTTTTTCTTAAGAAAGTCAACAATTTTGAAAAAAATCTCATGTATTAAGGGAGCCGCGGAAAAATCTGATGTTTTAAGGGAGCCGTAAACCGAAAAAGATTGGGAACCTCTAGGTTAAGATGTTTTAATTTTATTTTTTGTTTTAATTAAAATTAGTAAATCAAACATTTTCATATTTCTTTTTTTAATATGTTTACGTGCTAGCCAGCGCAAATGACTCGACTAGCGCGATGAGCGATATCCTTTCGTGTTTTGGCTGACGTAATCTTCCCGCAACGGGCAGCGAAGATCAACGCGACATTTTAGTAGTTAATTTTATAAAATTATAAAATATTTTTATCAAAACTCTAATTATATTTTTATGAAAATTTTAAGTAGCGTTTTAAAAAATTTACGTTATAGGAAAAAACCGCCGCAAACGTTATAGGGGGGAACGTTATAGAAGTGTACGTTATAGAGGGGTTTACTGTTTATTGTGATAGTAAAAAATCAGAAACAACATTTTAAAACTAAGAAATGAACCCATTTGGCATATTATACAAAGAAAATGCAGCATGGGTGGGATTTATAGTCAATCTGCAGTGATTATATTTATAAAAAAAATCCAAAAACTGAGGCTGTAGAGCGCAAAAAACGAACAGGGCCAAAGCTATTGTCTTTTAAAAGGTTTTGCTCAACCAACTGGTTTAAAAACTTAAGTGGATATAAGACCAGAGTTCATCAGAAGTGGAGGAACCGAAGTCAGTGTCGAAACGGTACGGAGAAAGCTCAGGGAAGATGGTCAAATGCACGCTAAAAGACTCCAATGGGCGAAACTTTTATCGGAGGTGGAATAAAGAGGACTGGAGGAAAATTATCTTCTCGAATGAAAACAAATTTAACTTGTTTGACTCGGATGGCATTCAGTATGTAAGGAGGAAAACAGAACGAAAAATGCATCATTCCGAAGGTGAAGCATCCAGCAAAAAAATAGTATAGAGAAGCTTTTCTTACTATGAGTATTAGTTTGTATTCAATCAGTGGAACTGTCAATGCTTAACCATTTACTTCATTTTAGGGAAAAAACAAATAGCATTTCTATTTCTTATTATCACTGGTCAAAGATTTAATAGAAAAACTTGATACTTCAACATTGTCATTACCAGGTTTAAGTCCTGATTTGAACTTAAACTCCATCGAATTTTATGGCACAGAGAGAAGCCTGCCAATTTAAAACCACTAATAACTTCAATAACAAAGGTATATTATGAAGACAAAATTAAAGAAACAATAAAGAACTCGGTGGATTGAATGCCGACCCAAACTTGTATAAAAAATAAAGGAGTTGTTTGTTTACAAATGCAGAATTAACTAGTATAATTAGAAAAAAATCTCAAAACTGACACAGCTGCAAAACTAAAAGATATTTCAAGGATTTACTTAAGTAATTTCAATAACCGCTAATTTCAAAACGTTAATCCTTTCTCGGGAATAAAAATAACCGCGTTTAAAAAACGTTAAATATAATTTATTATCGTCACCCCAGCTTTATTGTTGGCCCTTCAATCTACAGGAATATATTCCATGTGTATTCTCTTAAATTATCTTGGCTTGAGAGCTTGGTTGATCAGCAATGGTTTTATAATATTTATATAAAACCAAACGTGGCGCATTGGAAGATTACAAGTGACGCATTTCAACTCGTCTGAAGTCAATGCATAGTAAAACAAGAGGATCATTTTTGAAAAATGAAAACCTATGCCTAGAAAATCTAAAATTAGATCATAGTAAACTCATCAGTGTGTCTACTGACGGAGCGCCATTTTTTAAATCGTCCTGTACTAAAATATCAGCGAAAGAACAGACGACCTGATCTCGTTTTCCGTGCTCCATCTCGCTCAGAGCTCTTCACCAATTATTACATTACTTCTTCACCAAACGAGACTCAGCAGCTGTCGCCATCGCGTTCAAGAGATCACTATTGTAGATTGGTGCTCCAATAAACATGTGTCTGTTGAATTGGCGTGCATTATTTAATTTAGTTGCGTGTTTAAGTTTATCTTCGTCCTCTTCTAAGCGAAGGAGATCCTATCCATATTTTCCAACCCCAATCATGAACGTGAGAAGGTAGATGTCCTCTCAACTCATATGTAAAAAAATAGGCACATAATATGTAAAGGGTTTCTTTGCATAAATAAGTCCCCATTATCTTCGACATTAATCACCTAGTCAGCTTATATTAATTTTCTTCAATTATTCCCTTAAATTTTGGTAAAAATGGCATTACCCCTTGGTTTTATAACGCGTTTTTTTAAATAACGCGGTTTTTAAAACCGGAGTAAATCAAGGGAAGGGTGTACTCACGAATTATGCTTTAATATATTATTATTCTTATTTTAACACTTTATGAGCCGTTAACGCCTTTTTGCGTGATTTTGTAGCCAAGCGTTATGAGCCGTTCACGCCTTTTGGGTGAGAGCCATCCCCCCACTTGGCATTTTTTTTTCTGATGACGATGCACAATGTAATTCTACTATTTGACCACAGATGGATACACGTGCAGGTCGGCTTGGATTATCATTAACATGAAACCATGCGGCCCCCAGGCTAGGTTTGATGTAAAACCTTGCGGCTCATAGTGTTAATACCATTGTATCAATTCATGTAGTATGCTTATTACAAAAGAAGGAATAAAACTGTCTAAATTAAGGAACGAAAACCGGAACCGAACCGATATATATTTTTAATTGACCTGTGGAACCTGGCTCATAAAAATGCAGATTCGATCGAAAAAGCGAAACATTGAACGTGTCGACGCCGATTATGAAAAACCATTGTTCGCTGCGCAGTTCTGGTGCGCTAACAACGAAAGTGATTCGCATCAATTCGCAAATCTTACCGAACATCGTCGGATAACCGCGATAATTCTAACGAGATACATTTTGCTCGAAGGTAACGAGCGGTCTTGTCGAGTAGTGCTCGGAGGCGCGACCTTCCGCGGAATTCTAAACGACGCTCGTCGAAAGACGGGTGGGGGGGTGAAGGTCGACGATCACCCTCACCTCGCAATAAATCAGTTATTCTTCGCGAGATCGTTCACGCATTCTTTTGTCTGGACACAGGATCTGTAAGCGGCATAGTCGGAAGCGTGACGCACAGCACAAATCGCGCTTCCGGAATCGATCTCATACTATGGATTGAAATGATTCATAGGTGGTATCGGGCGAAGATAATGCGAATGAGCGATCGTATCAGGAAGCGTCAGGTGCATTGCCATATCTGTCTCGCATTGTCGTCGTTTCTGGTCAAAGGGCAAGGATATCGCGTCCGCGGCGGATTAGTCGACTTCCCGCTTCAAATTTGGAGTCAGAAGTCGGGAACTTTCTCTCTAGCGAGGGGAAGGGCCGCGGCGGCGTCCAGCCGGAGGGCGGGTGTTCCAAAAGCGGCCAAGGCACCGGTCGAGCGCGGAAAGTGGGATAGTGTGTGTGTCGCGAGTAACGGGCGCCGTTCCGTTACTCGCGACAGGTTTGAGCCGAGCCGCGCTCGCGCTCACACAAATTCTATTTCGTTTGGCCTCAATACGGGACCGGACCGGAGTTCCGCAACGATATCGGCGAGATAAGAAATCGTCGAAAAATGGTATCGACGCCGTGACGCAACCGCGGGCGACGCCGCCGTCGACGTCAGCGTCGACTGACGAAATCCATCAAGGTTGGCGATGCAAGGCGCGCGTAAGACCGACTGCGTAACAGCCACGCACACGACCTTATTCTCGGGGCCGAGAGGGCCAACGAAAACGAAGCGATCGCCACAACGGACACAAAAGGACACACAATACGTAGCGCTAATCGGCGACATACGTCTCGCGTCGATCGGCAATAGGGCCGATCGCGATCGCATTATGCAATCGCCCGGGTCAAGGTGGAGGGTTAGGCGCTGGTGGAACGCCAAATCGTCCTAAATACAAAGGCAAGAGAAACTGGGTCAGCGTGACCCAGTATTCCAATAAATTCACGCGCCACCCGGAAAAACATGCACACACACATACACGCACACAAAGATCCCAGAATATATTACGTTCTTGGGAAAATTGCGGCGTAACGCGTACGTACGTACGAAAATGCAAAGATACGACTTCCTGCATTAATCGCTTCCTGCTGGCGATGCGAAACGCACAAGGCATCACCTTGCGTTTCGCGGCGGAAGACCTCCAAACGCAGCGGCGGAGGTCGCCGAAATTAATGGAAAAAAACTTCCTGACATTTCGCGAGACGATCGATTTTTTTCGCCAGCGATCCACCGACGTAAACACGACAATCGTCTCGCAGAGCGAGATCCGCCTACGGATTCTGGACGCGAGCCCAACCGCGTCTAACAAAGGAAAGCGACAAAATCAACAACGCCAGCTGACGACGGCGGACTCGCATCGATCAGATAAGAAACACACTTATCACAATACGTGGAAAATGAAGCGAAATAAATGAAAATGGCGTAGCGCGCGATCTAGCAGCACGCGTCGCGCTCGTGCGCCACGTGAGCGGCACACAAAGACGCGCACATGCACACGATACTTTTTGTTTCGTGAAAATCCTTCGTCATGAGCGTATGCAAGCGATAAAATACATAGTTGCGCCTACACGTGTCGGCGTAAATTGCGCCTGGCGCGGCGCACACACATACGATATATCGTCGACGACGTTGCTCAATTGCAACGGACGAAAAAAAGCCATTTTAACAATCGCGGAATTAAATCGCGATTAGGTCGCTCTCCGAGCAGAATTCGACCTTTCGAAAATACGGCCAATTTTCATAACGCCTTATTGCACACAATGCGTTCGGGCGACGTCACAACAATTCGACTCTCACTTTATGCGGTCGGTCGCGGCACATACGCGATCGATTCGCCATTTTTCGCATCGTGTGCACTATGTACGACAATTAAATGTGACCTCAGGAGACGCGCCGTTCGAAAATGGCGAGCGCGCTCAATAAACTGAACAAACAACAGCTAAGCATATATTTCGAGTTAAATAAAAATAATATATATAAAATAAAATAAAGCGACAAGTGTTTCTTTTGTGAAAATTTTCACAACTCGATGTATATTCGAAAGACGCGCAAGGGCGTCGAACTCGAAGGACGGGGAATGCTAACCGGAAACGGTCGTTTCGTTCTCCTCGCGGACCCGCATCGACCGACTGTATCAAAAGTATATGGGCTAGTTGATATTGAAAAAAAAAGGCAGCGGACTCCCCCACAATGCGGGGGATACGTTCCGCGTTAACGAGCAAACACGTTTTCAAGTTCCAGCACTAAAACGATATTTACAGATAAGCGGGGGGGTCGACCGAACCGGAGCGAACGGGGGCATCGTCCCGGTTCGCGAAATTGTTTTCTTAACACAACGCTTTGCGAAAATGTCTATATCGAGAGCTTCATTGTTTATGAAATCGGACGGTAAATATTTACTATACGCGCATGATTCGACCGATTTTTAAATTGATGTCCTGTCAGAAAGATGACATACATAAACATATTATTTATATATATACGGTTTTTGCTTCGGATAAAATGCGATTTAGACTAGACAGTATAAGAAACCTCTAATTTAGTATTTTAAAAAACATTGTCTTTTTTTTAATCTGATATCAGATCAATCAGATGCTTTTTATTCATGTTTTCAATGAATATCCATTTTAATAAATTTGTAAAAAAAAATATAACGAGATGAACTCATAGGTTCGACAAATTCAAACGACTATATTGTGAATATTAACGATTCGATTTCTGAATTACGACATATCGTCGTCGGATATAGTAAAAACGATTAAAAAATAAACCGTTGTCAACAAAGCGGGACGAAGTTTACATATTTTCGACGAAAACTATGTCAAAACAACGTTTCGTGGTTATTTATAATAATATTATGCGCTCGCTGACACTTTATTATGGACGTTAAATTACGCGTTATAACGATTGCGACGCACGTTAACGACGCATTTTACGAATCGTCGGCGACGTCCGATCTTCGAGGCTCGGGACGTCGTCTCGCGCGGCAATAAAGCGACGCGACTTTCTAACGCGACTCTTCTGCGAGGTCGTAAAAGCGTTTCGATAAAGTCGGAGGATCGAGTTCGCGCTATCGTCGACGGGACGGGGTCGAAGATTTTTTGTCGTCGACAGTTCATTGATAATAAATGCGAGGCCCAAACAAAAACATCAATGAGGGCGCGGGGGCGGGGTGGCGGGGCGCGCGCGGTATCCAGGTCACCCCGCCACCCCCTCCCTCCCCCGACTCTCGGTTTCGTCGCGGGGCGCAAGTCGCAGGGGCGCAGAGTCGTAGTCGCGCGAGGCCAGTGACGTCACAGGATCCCCGCCTGGCGGTCGATGCGATGACGTCACGAGGCCGTCAGCTGACGCGGGCGTGCGCAGGCGCGGCGCTGCACCGCGGCCGTGACGTCGCCACGCACACACGCACATCTCACGGACACACAGCACACGGACACAACTCGAGCGCGTCGAATCCGAATTCGAAAACGCACAACTCGAAGTTCGCGTTAGCGCGAACGGCACTCTCGTTACGCAACGACGGCGGATAGCGCGGCAGACACTGCGGGACAGGGACGGAGCGAGGCTATAGTGGAGACGCGTAGACGAGAGGGAGGCGGACCTGGGCTGCTCGGTCATGGAGGCCGCCTCGCGGGCGCGACTCGCGACTGCGACTGCACGGCGCGACCGACACCGACTGCCGACTGCCGACTGGCGGCTGCCGCCGAGCGCCCTCCCCCCGCCCCGCCTGGCCCCCTCCCCTGCCTCCGCCCCGCCCTTCTCCGCCGCTAATCGGTTCGCAGAAGGCCGCGACGGCGGTCGCTGACTTCCCGGAAAGCGACTCCAGTCGAAGAGTCTCGACGCCTCGCGCCTCGCGCCTTCGAGACTTCGATCCCGATCGACGAAAAATATATAGACCGCGCGATCGGGAACGCGACGACCTTCCCCGACTTCGACGATCTCTATCGATCTCTCCGTCGTGGGGATCATTTTTATCGGTCCGAACGCAAAATTAGAACGCCCGTCGCAATTTCGGAGCCATCATGTTCGGCAACAAGATAGATTTTGTATCCCCTCGACCCTCTTTTAAGACGAATTTGAAATAACACGGTCCGAAAAAAACAATGAATGCAATTTTTTTACACGAATTATTTGTTCTGACGCTGGGATTGTTCCTGGGAATCCCAGGAACGATTACATTTATATTTTTAATTTCGCGCCCAACACATACACCCAACCTCGCTTAACACGGTTTCAGTTTGTTGAAAAAAAAATATTTTTTCGATTAAATCTTGCTTTGTAAAACGTTAGACTTTGGGGAAATTATTAATATCGCCCGTTCAATAGGAGGTGAGGGATCAGAGGATTTAGCTATCACCGAAATTTATGAATTGTTTGAAGAACAGGAGTTAAATGAAGAAGAATTAATTGATATGACCGCAAGAATTCCTCCCGAAATCGGAAGCGATACCGAAAGCGACCCTGAAAGTTCTGGTCCAATTTCAACGATCACTACTAAAACAATAAAAGATGGGTTGCAAATGGCGAGAAATATAGAAATGCATAAATAATGATCCAGATATGGATCAAGCTTCGAAATTTCAACGAGAAATTAAACAATGAGATATGAGAAAATTTACAAGAATATCAAAAAATATGGAAACTACGACGGAACATAACAGAAAATAGTTGTGATGATGACATTCAGCCAATAAAAAGAAGGAAAATCCCTATATTAATATCTTCTATGATGGTGACATTGAATAATATCTTTTATCAATATTCATAATGTTTCAATAAATTTTCAGTTCTATCTACCTATTTCTTTAATATTTCTAAAATATAACCTCTCTTTTTTTTTTTCTATTAATTTGTTAGTCTCGCTTAACACGGTGATCTAGCAGAACCTATCTTCCGTGTTAAGGCGAAAGATGGGTGTAGTTTTTTACACGATTTTTTGTGAAACTTATCCACCGTGTAAAAAAATAAATTGGATGTCCTATTATTTACGCGGACACCCAAACTATAATCGTAATAAATAGGCGAAATTTTCCTGTATACGTCTAGACGTCGGTAACCGACGTCGAACGTTTACATTATTGTTGCCTATCTAAGATATTCGCGCATTTTGGCGCGCTCAATCGATTCCTTTGGCGAAAAAAAAAATGAAAAATGTAGAAAGATTTTTTGGCGGCGTCGGAGGAATAGAGAGCCGAATTAGCCGAGGGTCCCAAACGCCGGACGATAATTGACGCGTCCGCCGATCGAGAGCGAAACGTTTTTATTGTTTCGTCAAACGTCGTCCGCTCGACTCGTTTCTACGCGGTTTTGAAATAACGCGATCCACTAAAATGAACAATTAATACATACAAACGAGCTTTAAATTTCAGACGAGACTGGATATCGAGAAATGTACAAACAACTCGCGATAACAGATTTCTTAATAACAATAAATTCGACAAAATAGAACAGTAATAACAAACAAGAAGCGTTAGATTATAACGCGTCAGACGTATTTACATATTTTTTTTTATTTAGGGAACAAATCTTATGATTTCTATGACTTTTTTGATACGATTTTTATGACCCAGTCACCCTCCTTAGATATGAATAACGACAATTAATCAAACTTTGTAATTGATTATTTTCAGATTTGAATTGATACGTAGTAATAATTATACGATTATAACTATAACATGAATAAAAATAGATAATACAGATATCTCTTTGTAATGGAGCATAATAAATTAAATGACGATTTCTAGTGAGCGATAATGACATATAATAATATGAAAAATTTCTAGAATATTATAATGATAAAAACGTTAATCCGTCCGTTTATCATTTTACGATCCTAGTTCCATTCAAAGTTTTATTATAACCGCTTTGTTAACGTTGATAATGAATAAGCATATTTTAGAATAGTTCAGGGTGAGTATTGAAACGAAGATTAAATGTATCCTTCGTTAAACGATTACTATGACTCAGGGTTACATTTAAATATATACGTAAAAAAAAATCTTTGAAATCGATACAGGATCCCCCGAGGACTGACCGAAATCATCGTGAATCACGATGAATAACCCGACCGAAACGACGCTTTTTTACGTTGAACGAGATGAAACCCGTAAAATTCTTTATAAAACGAATTTGTATGACTAAAACATAATACGATGACGCATCGCCATTACTTAATCTAACCGACGCGTATCGTACGCTTTCTTGGAATGCGACTTCTCGGATCTAATTATTATTTGGGAAATATATTGAACGCACTCTGGGAATGATTAATATTTTATTTTTACAGAACGATTGGCGATCGATGATATAATAGCATCACCAGTTGAATTAAAAAAAAATAAAGGAGATAAAACGACGCCGATAAAACTATGCGTCAATAAACTACAGATAGTAATAAAAATATTTTCACCGTACGTCCACACTCCAAAATCACAACACCGCAAATGACTCGAAACGATAATTATTTAGTGACACGACGGGTTGACCGTGGGGTTTTATCTTCTAACTTTCGATTGGTTATCTATATTGATTGCAAATACAATGGGAATAGATTGCCATTTAATATTCGGGTCGGAAAGTCGAAATATTCAGGTAAAGACAGAATTAATATATTCATTCTTTCTATTTTATTATTAAAATTAACCGATCAATCGACTTTCATCCAAAAAATACAAAACACGTCCTTGGTTTCCCAAAATGCCGCGTAAAAAAAACTAGGACAAAAAAGGGCTACGATAAAAATGACATTTTAATTCGATAAATATAAAAACAACAGTTAGTCAAACAGTATTACATAATGTGTTCTACGTCATCGCTACTATGTCATCACTGTCATATCACTTATTCGTCATCGTCGCCGAAATCGTTTTCTTTTTGGCGAAATATCCTCATATCCGGTGGCGGATTTACCCTTAGGCGCATAATGCAAAAAAACAATATTTAAATAATAAATAAAAATTTAGTAGATTCCTTAAATTTAATTGGCAAATATTGGCAGATATTATTTTAGTTTTGAGAGCCATTGCATGAGACCCTGAGAAAAGCCATCTAGGGAAAACGATGCGAGGCATAGGGGCCCTCGGCATTTAGGGGGGTCCATTTATAAGCATTCAGAAGCCCCCCGAGGGGCCCCCCTGAATTTTACTCAAATAAATGTAACGTCGGAATAAACTAATACAAAATAAGAAATTAAAGTATTTTTTTTATAATGTTATATTAAATATTTAAATTTATGTGTTTAATCAATTAGCCTTCGGTAGAGATTATTTTTTTTATTAATGCGTCATTATAACATGTTTTTTTGTAAGGGGGGGGGGTCTCAAAATTGAATCACGCCTGGGGCCTTTCAAGTGCTATATCCGCCACTGCTCATATCGAGAACTTTCTTCAGCAGTATTTCGAGTCGTATACAATGGACTTTTATTTTACGCGGTTTTTAAATATAAAGGTTCACTAAAGTGAACGAATACTATATTTTTACACGAATTATTATAAGACAATTCCCAGAATTAAAAATTACAGTAATAATAAACAAAAGACCCATTACGTTTTCATTTTTACCTTTTTACACGATTTTCTATACAACGGTTTATTATTTTAGGGAACCGATCTTAAATTTTTCTATGAATTCTATATGGTTTTTAGTGACGTATATACCGTGTAAAAAAGCGTTGATTGTAAACACCCGATCCTACTTGCGATCCGTTTATTTTTACGCGTTTTTTTTTAATTTACCAAAAATTAAATGGAAATTATTTTGTTAGAATAAATTTAAAAAACAGAAGGATTTCAAAATTACGGGCTAAAAATGTATTGGTTTTTTTGTGCGATTTTAATTTATTACACACAACTTTATGAAAGTAATTAATCGACCGTGTAAAAACGGAATCGACTATACCCGATTCCTACTAAATACTTTTTTACAAAATAAATGTTATTTTCGATTGTTAGCTTTTCAATAGAGATCTTTTTAGAGAAATTTTATTTAAAGATCTTTAATTACATATAAATTTATGCTTTTTAGAATAAAATGTGCAACTTAATTGTACCATAATCAATTTGATTTATCTCAGATACTATATCAACTAATGGCTAACTCTTTAACTGCTGAACAACGATATATCGTTGTTTTTTATATCGGCAGCCAAACAAGTCAGAAGTCCCCCCCCCCCCGCATACAAAAATGATCCCGCATTCATAATTTTTTGAGGGAGTCGAAATACGATGGATCCCGAACCATCGTATTTCGTTGACGGATTTTGAAAAATATCGCGTAAATCAAGCCATTGATTTGATTTAATAACAAAATCATTTTTTTACACGTTTTTTTAGAAAAAAATATCAACGGTGTAAAAAAAGAGTTGAGCGCATAAGAATCCGTTTTATTTATAATAAATTCTTCTAAAATACTCAAAATCTATTAGAGCAAATCGAACGAATTTGAAAAGGTTCTTTACTACTCGTGCAGGGTGGGAATTATGGAGCACTAGAAGGGGGCGTCGTCTCCATACTTTTCATAAGCACCGACGCCGTTCTGATCACTTTTTTTTCAGTTTTTATCAAAAAAAATATATATAAATTGACGACGATAATTTCACAATTTCGGCACGTGAGCCATTAAAGAAATGCGATAGAGCCACGTACACAAATAAAGAGCTTCAAGGCGAAAAGTCAACGCTGACGCCGAATCGGCGGCGCACATGAAAAATTCAAAACATGTTTTTATGTCAAGAATTATATATGCGCCACTATTTGCAGCGTTAAACATGTTTTTTGACCCGGACGGCTCGCGAAAACTCGATCGCGACGCCCGTCGATCCGATCCGAATTTTCATCGAGGCGTCATCGTCGGGATTTCCCGGGATCGGTCGAAAGGGGCACCCAAACCGACCGTGTGAACGAACTCGGTTCGCCGTCACCCTCGGCCGGGTTACGACGGCGACCTTCCACAGGGACGTCTACCCTTGCGCCTAGATTCCACGATTATTTTGGAGTGTCATAGAGGAGGTCGTCACCCTCGGGTGTTTCGACCCTAGCCGTCCCTCCGAGCGCGTCTGAGATCCCATAAATATTTTTGGTTTAATGGGGCACGGCGGTTTTATTAGAGGACGGAGGGCGACGCATCTGAAAGAGTATGAAAATCGTGCGGCGTCGCGCGAACTGCGCCGTCGATTTTCCACATAAAGAGCGTCGGAATCCCGGCGTCTGACGAAACGTCGGCGCACTTGACCTCGAGCGGACATCGTCGTCCAGGCAACAATGGCAGACAATGGCGCACAAAGCGGCCCGACGTCCGCTTCGGGGACGCCTTTATGCGCTCGTTTTGGCAAACGTTTCGAGTTTTTGCCCGCAGAATCGGGAGCGAGCGGGAGGGGCGTCGGAAACTTGTTCTATTTTGAAAGCGTGTTGTTAACCTTTGCGATTTTCGGTTTGCGCGTTTTTCCTTTTTGCGCACGTTCACCTCCGCGCACAAAGAGCGCCGTCCGACCAGACGCCGTCCCGAATCCGATCCCGGACCGAATCGAAATCCAACGAGACAGCGATAAATAAACATCGCGGTTTTTTTGTTTAAATAAATCAATACAATATCTGGAGTCGACCGTTAATGAACTCGAGGAGCAATGTCAATTATGACATAACCACCCCCTAGCAAGCCCATCGCCAGACGGCACTCGTTCCTCCGCCCGAATCGATCATGTAAGTACGCGAGCGGCAAAAAATACATATGCAATCGCTTTTGATTCGACGACTGATAGAAGGCGAGTCGAATAGAGGTCGAGTAAATAAAAGGCGGAGCGCATTCGTCGCGTTAATAATCCGAAGGGATTCGTGACGCCCTTCTAGAGCGATTGCCTTGAGTAGCGGGATGCTGGGTGTCGGCTAGGGCCGAAGAGCGGTGGGACAAAGAGCTGGGTGAGCAAGATGGCAAGACAGCAAGGCGGCAAGGTTGGCGGCCGCAGTGAACGGCCTACAAAGGTCGGCGGTCGGCGGTCGGCGCTCACACGAGCCGTTAGCCCGCGGCAGGTGGCGCAGGCCACTGACTCCCGCAGCTGCCCCAGCTGCTCCCGCGGGTCCTCCGAGCAGACTTCTTCAAACCCCAGTCGACTCGGATTGCACCTGCGGGTCGGACAAAAAACAGGATGCGAACCGCGGTTTCGTGGATCTACCCCCGAACGACAACACGAACGAGTATGCGCCTTCCATAAGGCCAGATTGTGCGGGGCACACAGGCGCCGGACCATTTGGGGCGGCGAGAGGGAAAACTTTCAAAATATTTATTTATTTATATAATATTTCAAAGTGTCATTCACCCATATAAAGATTTGATAAAGATTCGATAATAAAATAAGTATCAAACTACGACACAGGTTAATTTTAAATTTTATTTACCATTAAATTTTCACTTCTAGCACTTATAACTCTATTCTTATAAAACTATTGCAAATTATTGTTTATGAAGATGTTGCTACATTATTTTGAACGTAACTGTGTTGCCAGTTAAAATATTCCAGCAAGTACTATCTGCAGAGCAATAATAGTCGCGTATCCCAAATGGGGATCATGGCAGGAAACGGGTTAAATAATATATCAACTACAGTCAGCCCTCCTATAGCGTATCCTCTAAATCGCTGCGTTTTATAAAATCCTTGTCAACCAAAGAGCATTGACCTTTATTTTGCGTATTATACATATACGAAATTTCTAAATTTATCTTATAAATATAAGAATTTTGTAGAAAACAGCGATTTACAGGGAACGTTATAGGAGGGTTGACTGTATAATACAAAATCAACCGATGCAAACTAGTAGTCAAAAGTCGACAAAAATCCATTATTACCCTTAATTTTTTTCTAAATTCAAATATCTCTTTTTTTCGCACAATAAATCTGATACACTCTAGGAAGGAAAACCCTAAAATAAAAATCGATAATCGATCTTTTTTGGAAAGGTGCTCACCACGAGTAAAGGATTGCCGGATCTCTTAGAGAAGATCTTCCCACTTGCCTGGACACAGTAAAGAGGGTATAGTTCGATACCAGCAATGTTCAAGAGAAGGAAACCTCTTAATAAGAATAAAAACGCATATCAAGACGGATTGGGCCATTCTGGTCTGGACGTAAAAGGAGAGCTATTGTGAGAACCCGACTCTCTCGTCCTCGACTACCATTCGAGAGTCTGAAGACCGAAACGCTCAGCGAGTGAATGTCTCGTGGCCAGCCAATGATGATAATGATATAATATATAAGTGATTGCCCGTAGTTCGTATTTTCAAGCACAACAGATGTACATGGGTGTTAAGCTAGCCGTGCCGATGAGGTCTATTTGGGACCCCATTTTTTTTCTAGAATATCTCTTTTAATATAAATCCGACATATCACAAACTTGTTGTATTTGTCTAAATAATTAATGACCTTTATTGTCCGCAATTACGAAAGAAATTAAAAAAAAAACATATTCGCTTCTGTAGCCACGAGCGCGATGTTTTTTCTCGCTCGCATCCGGTACGATGTGTCAAGTGCGCGAGAAACGTATACTAGTGACGCGTGCCGAGAGAATTAGGCGGTCGGTCTCCAAATCCAAAATATCGACAAAAATTTGAACTATATCATATCAACAATTTTTTGTCAATTGATGAAGATTTCATCAATATTTTGACTTGAAATACTTGGGAATTATTTTCCATTAAAAATAGACGCCCTTCGGACGACACGCTTGGTTTCGAGCCGACGAATCGGTTAAATGAATTTCGGCACACAGGTGCCGGATGCTGTCGGCGAACTTACCGAGTTAAAATTTTAAATACTGCCATTGAAAGAGCAACTTAGAGTACAATAATGCTCCCCGTAAAACACTAAATAATAAGAAAAAATAACCAAAATACGACCCAAACTAGCTTTTATATGGTTTTTATCGGTATAAAATTAAAGAATAATAAAGCAAAGACGGCTAGACGATAATATGTATACCAGAATCGTGTAATACAGTAAAGCCTCCATATATGTCTTTAGTTAATCCCAATAATAATACGTTCGTTTTCGACTTCTTTGACTAGTCATACAATTGTTTCAGAAAAAAGCGGCGAATGGTTTATTGTCTCCCAATACCACAAGCATTCTAAAGCCATATCACGTAGGTATTGCTAACTTGAAAGTGCATTATTTAACCTAGCCGTGCCGATGGGGTCTATTTGGGACCCCAAGTTTTTTCTCGAATAACTCTTTTAATATATATCCTACATATCCCAAACTTTATTTATTTGTCTAAAATAGTCTAAAGAATAAATATAAATAAACATTGAGCTTTATTGAAATCGCATGTGTTACGGAACCCCGTCATAAGTCGAGAACTGAATGTATCAGTATAAATGATGATTGATGCGCAAAATAAAGAAAGTCATTATTCTCCAATAATATTCTTCAACCATAAAGAAGATTGAAGGACGCCGGTTTACGAAAAGAATCAGTTGCATCAGGTAACTCCAATTGTGGGCATGGATTTTGTTTTGTCGATGATTCATTAGCACTCGAGATGAAAAAAACTACCTCTCCATTTTTTAACCATTTGTGTGCTGAACAACGATATATCGTCGTTTTCTTACTAGTTAAAACTATCGCAGTAGTCTAAGGGTTAAAACCCTCTCCATGTAATCGATCGCATATCCTTCTCCCCAATTGTTTTCTATGAAGCTTCAAAAATTCTCGTATGAAGAATTACTTTCTAAGCTTTTTCACCGATTCCTCAACACAATTTCATCAACAACAGGTTGTGACGCAATGCCCTACTGCCACTTTCTAACACAGTATCGCCATAGCTCCTTCCGGGGAGAGTACATTGTCACGAAAGACTTTTCTCCCCCATTTCTTATCGATTATCCCCACACTATAAAGGATATTGAAATGATTTTTCCATCCGCTGATCCATAAACTGAATTAAAAATATCAACGTGAATATGGAAACAATTTTTTACTGTATATAAAATATCGCGCCTTTCCATTATCTATAGCAGGGGTTCCCAACCTTTTTGTACTCTAGAGCACATTCTAAAATATCATACGGTGGCGGGCACCACTCTTAACGACAAATTGCAACAAGTACTGTCAGCAAAGGAACCACTCATACATAACATCGCGTGACATACGAACGTATTTAATAAACCTAGACACTCAAAATTCAAAACTCTGCTAAAATAAATAAAAATAATTCACATTTTTAAATTAATGTTTATAAAAAAATTCTGTCTCGGTTGAATAGTGGCGGGCACATCCGAGAATCGTTCCGCGGGCACCATGGCGCTCGCGGGCACAGGGTTGGGAACCTCTGATCTATAGGATGCCATAAAGCAAAAAAACCACACTAAAGTGTTTTATAGGGAATTTTGGAAATACTAGGGGCTTTCGCTTCTCCGCTAATAATTCAATTTATGTATGTTCCTCGGGAATAAATCGATATCGAATGTAGTATTTCATTAATTCAGAGGCTCCTAAATAAAGTGGACGCTACTACAAAAATATTACTAAAACTCGTATATACTATGGGTTCTAGAATCTAGATGCTCCCATTAATTGAATGAACACATTCCTATCCAAATAAATTTTACACGAACCTTACCTTCTAGGACGTGTCGCTAGCGTATGCGGTGAATAAGTAGTTGTCACGCCGGCGTGACAATAATGGTTTAAAGTATGATCTCAAGCCAAATAATTTCGATAAACCTTGTCTTGTTGGTAGCTGTTTTTATATCAATGTATGACGACACAATACGAACAAAAAAATTAAGAAGACACGAGAAAATGGTACTTAAACTTTAAATCAACATTGACAGAAAAAAATGCAGGTGACTTGAGGTCGACTGTCTTGGTTGCGTCTTGTCCTTGCTAGGTCATATAAATATAAAAGTCGAGTACTACCACTCGAGAGTGTTGAAGGATCGCGATCCCAACCAGAAGGTGCCTAAAGAAAAAGTTTTCAAAGACCAAAACTTTAAACATCTAGAATGCTAGAAGGTCGCTAAAATCATCGATGGTCAAAGAATTCGTAATAATTGAATCAGATCCACAGCAAATCATTGGAGAATTGACGTAGACCCCTGTTCTCCATTGTCCACGGCGCAGGTATATTTTAAAATTTGATAGAATGAGCTTTTGGGTACAAAGCACCAACTATTCTCAGATAACAAAGAGCAGCGGGTGCAGTTCTTTGTTAACAGGACAAAGGAATCGTACGTTTCTGCAACAAGTTGTCATCCGGAGATGAGAGGTGGATAGTTTATGACAATATATGGCAGAAAACACAATGGATTTCGCGAATAAAACACAAATTTCAACTACTAAACCATGAAATAACGCTTCGAAAGGTCCATCTAAATTCAATCACACCCTCCGTATTTCAAAGATCAGACTATTATCTTTAAATTTTTGTTCTGGAATAAAATTCCATTAAAAAAAAATCATAAATGTTTAAATAAACAATATACTGATAATGCCGAGTCGAGATAAGTTAATCTCAGACTAGAATCCGGAGGGGGTCGTCTGAAGGAATTCGACATACGTCTTAACACTAGAAATTAGATAATATTTGGATAGTTGACCTCGAGAAGAATACTATGTGAACTCATCTCACAAAAAAAATAAAATAAAATCAGTCAAGGCGACTGAGAAAGCGAAATTCAAACAAGCGGCAGATTGCAGAGTCATAAAAAATATAACTTAGTGATAAGATAAATTAAAAATAAAATTTAAACTAAGTTCCAAAGTGCAGCGAGACCGTTATGTATCCTAAAAAAATATTTTATAGAATCTTAAAACACGTTATATATACTAAATGGAAATCTAAAATGATTTTCAACAACCGAAGGTAATAATTTAAATATAATATAGACGGAATGTCTATTCATAATTAAATAATCTATAGCCGATGCAATATTAGAAAGTGAAGAGTATAATTTTCATAAATTTAGTTACAAATGACTAAAGGCATTCCTCGACTTTCATTAAAATATCTTTATTGGACTCGGCAATGTCTGAACATATAAGTCAGCGCCTTGGAAAATACACAAATATTATTGTCGGTGTCCAAGATATTATACAATCTCGTATATCTGGAATATGATTCAATGGAAATTCATTGTGGTGAATTTTCAATCGTAAAAGTCATTGTGGTTAAATAAAATGTCATAAAGCAAATATTTCATTCAAAATCAAAGCCGACGACGACTAATATAATTTCTAATCCGCAAACAGGGCTTACCGATGCCGTTTTATGGATATCCAAGAATGTGTTAGTCATTGTTATTGAAGAAAGTTTCAATATACATTTAAAACAATCTTTGTGTAAGATAATTATTTTTTTTTGTTACAAATTTGAAGAGCAGAAGTGCGATGAACCGCAATCTGAAAACGTTTCCATTGTCGTTAAATATTAGACTTAATGTCGCACAATTTGTTTAAAACAGAACGTGATAAATTACAAAAACAAAGGCAATGCTTTCTTTCTAAGAAAATCTATAATTATAAGACAACGACGACGTACGGAATAAAATAAATATGCGGATTTTTTTTATTTCCCGGAATATATACGTAGAATTGTCACAATTTTTTTTGTTGGTACGCGTGTCCCTGACGTATCTTGACATCCATGGCCATATTTGATGCTTACTTCATCGTAAGTTGTCAAAAAAAGACTCGCATATGCTCGACGTTTTGTTATTTGTAGAAAAAATAGAAAATTTTGGATATAAACAAAACAGATATGATGCCTCAGCCTCCGTATTCGCCGGACTTAGTTCTCTGCGACTTCTTTCTATTGAGAGTTTATCCGATATTGAGAAAATATAATCCAAACGTTTTTCCAAGCAATTTATTTTTACAAATTTCGAAAGATAAATGGTTTTTTTGACCATTAAAGTTGGACGTTTCCGAGAACGCCATGTTGACGTCCGTGATTGTTTGTGCGAAAAAATAAACGGTCGTCAACATGGGGTCCACGATCAGTGAGCATTTTAAAAATACAACACAATCAACACGTTGTTTACAAGGATAGAATTTATAGAAAAATTAAAAGAATTGGTTCCCTGAATTTAAAAAATATTCGAAATAAATTAAACAAAATGTTATTAGAATTTTAAATAAGAAAAAAATAACAAGTACGACTTGTCTAATGTGTTACAATCTAATTTGTTTGGTATTTCTGTTTTGTGTTGTTGAGTTTCTTATAATTAGGAAATCTGTTGTTCACTCAGTGGCGGATTTCCCATTATAAGTAGCGCACCTGGGGCCTCATTAATTCAGGGGTTTGAGGCCCTAACTCTCAAAACAATTTTCTTTTCATAATAAATATATTAATAACTTAGCAGAATTTCTTCGATTAAATTGGCAAACGAATAACACCAGCTATGGCATGTTTCATGTGGCTATCCTAATGTTCCGCAACCCATGATCCATGGATTCAGGTGATTAGATACTTAAGTCCAAACAATGCAATGCAACGGGGGCCTCAGCAAACAACCGTGGGGCCCCTGATTTTTTTTAAAAATAATAAATATTTGTAACATTGTGATCTCTATTATCGATCTTCGAGAAGCTAATAAAAAAATAAGTTAGGGGAAAAGCCAAAAAAAAATTATTGTATTTTTCTTTCCGTCTCTTTTTACATAAATTGATGTGAAATTAATTATGTATCCAAAACATTGCAAATTGATTAAAAAACGTGCACGTAGAATGCATATTATAGGGTGTGGGGGTGGTAATCAAAATATTTTGAGGTAGGGGGGTCTCAAAATTGAATTGCGGCTGGGGCCTCTCGAGAGCCAAGCCCGCCACTGTATCCACTTCACAAATTGTTTATACATTCTGTGATATCCAGCCAGCTAGCCATACAAATTTAGAGGCCCCGTCGGAATTTTAAAGCTCGTTCTAGGTCAAGAAATTACAAGCCCTTGCAAATTTAAGCGAGTATTAATTGATTTTTTTACATTTTTTACCCAGCGTTCATTAGCTATTGTGACAATGAACACCGTCACCGAACAACAAACGAAATTGAATACACCTCGTCGAAATGTAACGCCTTATCAATTATTTTACATGTTTATTACAATATATTTACAAAACAACAATAACTGAACGTAATCGGGTCATTATCGAATATCCTCAGCCTAAAAAAACACGTTTGCGTGACATCTGTTTCTAAATCATTCTATGAACTTTAACTCTTTATTGATTACAATTATCTCCGATGCGTTATCTCATCTGAGATAATGATAGATATGCAAAAATGTTCAAAGTATCGATATTAATTCTTACCTCGCGTTGCAAATGAGACTTCCAGTGCAATCCGTTCACTTTAGTATGAGAACACGACGCCGAACCACAATTTGACACGAGATGAACAGGCATCACAATACGGACAACGTTTTTTACTGCAACAAACGATAAATATATATTTTATAAACGCTATAAAGATCATTTCTTACATAGATGTCGGATTACGTACCTGATGTATCGGATTAATTTACCGATTCATTAAAATTACATGGCAGTGATGAATTCCAATGTTTTAACTAATTACTAATAGCTGTATCTGAAAAATAAAAAAGGACATTGCAATTAGTATGTGCGACGATTGCTGCTAAAACACGTTTCGTTACGCATAATTCAATTTTTCCAAAAAAAAATTGTAGAACCGAGACGGGAGACAACTGTGTCAATGTTTGAGCACACAATATCAATAACTCGACGTATTAAAAAATAATGTAGTGATACGTGCGGGATGAGTGACTCGAGATTGCATCGGAACGTCGACATATGATTCAATCGGATATTGTACGTTCGACGAAAGATTCAAACAATTTTCATTAGTCAATTGACATTCGAAACGTCGTCCAATTAATGAGCGACGACGTATATAATGCACCATTGTCTAATTTCTGACGAATCAACGCCGTTTTCTACATATCTACGTCGGTGTGATTATAAAATTGAATAATTACAGTTTAAATTTATAAATACAAGCTGGGACTGGTGTGGGCAATTTTAAATACGCACATAAATTAAAACGTAATTAAAGTGGAACACAATGGCAAACTTTAATTTCGACGATATATCTGATTGATTTCGGGCTTTTTTGAAGTGCGTAAGGTCGGATGGGAATGAATCAGTTCAATGTATTTGTGAATGGACTCTGGAGTCGACCTGTACAATATGCTGATGACACACGGATTGTGCAATAGCGTAACAAAGCCACAGAGGCAAGCTGACGAAGAGGACGCGGGGCGAGGGACGCAGGGCGAAGGGGGGACGGGGGCGGCGGCCGAGGACTCACCGGGCGCGGCCCACGCAGCGCGGCGCCTACTGGCAACACTATCTCCTCCCAGTCACTGCTGCCAACACAACGAGCGTTTTCGAATATTTTCAATGTCATCCATCGACTTTCTTATCACTAATTGATCACATTATAAATTAATTCAAAATAAAATATGCATCGATATGTTTAACCATATTCTCATACATAATAAAACAGACTAAATATCAAAATTTTAACACATATCTTAACATTGCTCTCAATATTAATGCAGAATGAATAATTAATAATCAAATTCATATTTTATACTAATACGTATACAACATAGCATTATTATGAATAATTCTTTCTAATTAACTAATTGATATTATTTGATTCTTATGGATTTCCAATTGGAAAATATATTATATTTAAATTTGAATAGTATATTAATACGCCATTATTTAATATTAGTTTTAATCAATTTATTATTAGATAGAAATTGATAATAATTTAAAATGAAAAGCTGGTCGATGATCTGTCATTTGCGACCAACAGGTGCTGGTTGCTGTCAGTGCCCTGCTGTCGCCGGTGCACGTGTCGCCATGCCTACTCTCGGTGTTAAACGCGATCAGCTCTTCGAAGCACTCGGAAAAACCTACAGTCAGTTCATCTCACTTATTTAGAACGACATTTACATCATCATTTATACAATCAATTCATATAAAATATTTTTTCAATATGTTAATATGAAATCATGACATATTTGATCGTTTTCAGCCGACGATGAGTTCCAGGAATTGTGCTTCGAGTTTGGCCTCGAGCTGGACGAAGTGGTAATATATTTTTCATACAGCTAATCGTATTTACCAAAATTTATAATATTAAAAATATGTACTTGATAACCCCATCGTTTTATCTGCTAATCATATATCTGAAAATTTCAATTTGCGTTTGAAAATAATAATACGATTCGTATTTATTTTTAATGGAAAAATTAACGCGATTTAAATTAATTAATTATAATTAAATTATATCTTTTAAAATGTATCGGAAACTTTTAATCTTTTTATTATTTACCTACCGATTAATATGAATAAATTGTATAATTACAACAAATTGATTTTAGATATTAATCATATTGGCAATATTTATTTAATATATGATGCAATCAAAATGAAGTATTTCTTTATATGCTTTATTTAAAAATATGCTTTTTCAGACAACCGAAAAACAAATGGTTACCAAAGAACAAGGAGCACAAGCTGCCGAAGACGGTTCTGAAGAAATACTCTATCGTATCGATATTCCAGCTAATCGATATGATTTATTATGTTTGGAGGGACTTACGACAGGTCTCCTAGTATTTCAAGGCTTGTTAGTATATGTAATAAATCAATAATATCGAATATAATTCTGTATTCTAATGCAATACTCATAAAATTTCAAATTAACAGAAAAAAACCGCCTCGATTTGTGCTTAAAAATCCTGAAGACGTCTATTCGTTGCATTTAATGCCTTCGACCGGACTCATAAGACCGTACGCAGTCGCCGCCGTATTAAAAAATATTACATTTACTCAAGAAGCGTACAACAGCTTCATCGATCTTCAGGTATTTCAAAATATTCATATCATATTGTATTGATCGTTTGTTTAATAAAAATATTTTTAATTCAGGACAAATTGCATCATAACATTTGCCGTAAGCGGTCATTGGTAGCGATCGGTACCCATGATCTAGACACCATTCAAGGTCCGTTCGTTTATGATGCGTTACCGCCGAATGAAATTAAATTCAAGCCGTTAAATCAAGAAAAAGAAATGACAGGCTCGGAGATTATGGAGTTTTACGCCGTCAGTAATATTTTTATTTAAATCTATCTGCTGTGGCGGATTTAGCACCTGAGAGGCCCCAGATGTAACTGAATTTTGAGGCCCCATCCCCTCAAAATATACCACTACACCCTATAATGAGCATTCTATGCGCACGTTTTTTTACTCAATTTGCAATGTTTTGGACACGTAATTAATTTCACATAAATTTATGTATAAAGACAGTAAAACTATACTACTACTAAATTATTAATTATTTTTGTTATGAAAAAATATCGTTAGAGCTGAACTCTGAGGCCCCCTGAATTAATGAGGCCCCAGATGGGCGCTTAAGAGGAAATCCGCCACTGTCTATCTCCACATTCTTTTTTAATTATACATTTATTTTAATTATATTTATATTTCAGAACCACGCTCAGTTGAAGCAATACTTGGGAATTATCCGCGATAGCCCGGTATATCCAGTTATTAAAGATAGAAACGGAGTTGTATTATCTCTACCGCCTATCATAAACGGAAATCATTCGAAAATAACCACTAATACTAAAAATGTATTCATAGAATGTACGGCAACAGATCTCACAAAGGTAAAATCAATATTTTATGATAACGTTTACGATCTCATCGATTATTATTATTTTTTTATTACAGGCCATTGTAGTTCTGGATACGTTGGTATGTATGTTTTCTCAATATTGTTCGGAGACTTGTTCCGTACAACAATGCAAAGTTTATTCTACGGACGGAACATACGAATTATATCCAAAGCTCAAATATAGAAAAGAAGAAATCAACGTCAATAAAACAAACAAATATATCGGAATAAGGTAATAAAATAATAAGAATATGATCACGGAGGATTTGTGCATATTATTTATTTTAATTATTTATAAATTTTAGTGAAAACGGAGATGCATTAGCCAAAATGTTGACACGTATGTGTTTAGAATCCAAATATCAAAACGATAAGATCGTTGTTGAAATACCTCCATCGCGGCATGACGTCATACACGCATGCGACATATACGAGGACGTCGCTATATCATACGGGTAAATACATATTAGATAAAGCAAAAATGACTTTTTTTAAGTTCCTTAGAAACCGGTTGCCATGGAGCTCTGTTCGTATTCATTCTGTTTTCACAATTTTATTTTTTTGGGCTATATATAATAAAAAAATGCAAAGCCCAAAGATTGAAGAGACACATTTGTGGTATTTTATGCTGTTTTTATTCAATTGAAGGGTTGAAGTCAAATGAAACGACTCCCTTTTGCACTTAAAAATTTCAAAGGAACACTCGGAAGAATGGATATGTCAAGAAATGGCCTTCCGAACTGGCCTAAGTGGAGGATTGTGACAAATTTAGGACTTATTTAGGATGCCTCAGGCACAGTTCAATTTTGAGGCCCCCCCCTAGAAAAATGCAGGGGCCTTCTGAGGGCCAAGGGCCCCGAAACCTTACATCGTTCTGCCTTAAAGTATATGACTGTTAGTGCAGCCTCCTGATAAACATGTCATAGCTAGAGTTATTCATTTGTCAATTCAATTTAGGGAATACTACTACATTATTATTTATTTTTGTTGTGAAAAAATAATTAATAAGGCCCCTTGCAATTAATGAAACCCCCTGATTTATTTGCATATGAGGAAATCCGCCACCTGTCCTCAGGGTCCATCAGGGGGAGGAGGGAGGCAGGAGAGATGCTACTACAAGGGTTTAAAACTAACCCTAAAAGAAATTATGACGAGTAGAAAAAAATGGTATTTCCTGTGCTTTCCTCCACTAGGTCTTTTTTTAAAGGATTTCTAGAATATTAGTTGGCCAGGACCTCTCATTTTCTCTGAAAGTCTACCCCTCGGCCATCATTGAATGGAAAAAGTACTCCTTTTTGTTTGGTGGGATTTTTTGGAAATAATACACTATGAATAAATTAAAACCTGGCTGACAGGAACAGGTCTGAATCACTGCCTATTTTGTGGAGGATGATTATAGATAACAACGGAAAATATTTTACACATGTAATATTGAACAGTTTTTGTTTAAATATTTTTTTTTAGCATTAAAAAAATCTTCATTTCTTTCTGCTTTACCTTATAAATAAAAATAGTTCTAATCTACCATTTTATGCATATTTATTTTATTTAAATAGATATAATAATATTCTGCGCGAGAAAACTACCAAAACCAAAGTCAACGCAGGATCTGCCTTCCAATTGCCAGTTAATAAATTAACCGAACAATTACGAGTCGGCATATCACAAGCTGGATATATCGAAGCTTTGACATTCTGTTTGGTAATTATTTATAATGGTTTTTTAATACGGTTTTTGGTAATCTATACTGAAAAATAAATAATTTCAGTGCTCTCGGGATGATATATCCTCAAAATTAGGAACAACAATCGAATCCGTGCCAGCTGTTCACATCAGCAATCCGAAAACTCTAGAATTCCAAGTCGCAAGGACGCTGCTCTATCCAGGGTTGTTAAAAACATTAGCGGCCAACAAAAAAATGCCGATGCCATTGAAACTATTTGAAATTAGCGACGTCGTTATTAAAGATGCAAATACCGGTATAATAAAACATTTATTGATTTAATTATTATAACTATTTTATAAATTAATTTTCAATTATCTTTTCAGAGGTCGGTTCGCGTAATTCTAGGGTTTTCTCAGCCGTTTACTTGTCGCGCTCCGCCGCTTTCCAAGAGGTTCACGGTCTTCTCGATCATGTCATGAAACTGTTGAACGTCAACTGGGATAAAACTTCCGGATATTATCTCAAACAATGCGATGGTACGATGATTTGATATAAATATATCTTTTACACATGTCACATTTTATTTAAATTCTTTTTTTAGATCCGGCATTCTTTTCTGGACGCTGTGCCGAAATAACCGTAAATGGACTAGCAATCGGTAAAATCGGCGTATTAAATCCGACCGTACTTACCAAATTTGAATTGAATAATCCGTGCTCCGTCGTTGAATTCACGCTCGATCAATTTGTTTAATTTATCTAAATTTCCAATTGTTCGCTTAAGTAAAAAAATAAATGTTTTTATATCTGCTCTCATATATTTGTTCATATAATGAATAAATTATATGTGCTTAATTTATTTTAAAATAAATTTTTATTGCTATTTAACGTAAGTCTATTTATTTTACACTTTTACAACGGTTCATTTATTATTAACCGATGATAACTGATAAGACGAATTGATGCAATAACTATTAAATTTACATCCACTTGCAATATGATATACAGATTGCATCATCCTGAGAACCGGAAACATCACAATCACTCCCTTAATACATTTTGTAAAGAAACTATTCTTAAACTCAGTGAAAACCTGGAGGATCAAAACTGCTGATAAATAAAGAACATTCCTTTGAGATGTGGTTTTGAAAACTTATATCAAATCAAATAAATGACTGACGTGTCCGTTCTTAGAGAGTTAAAAATAATGTGTGAAACATGGGGAACAATTGTTCACAAGACAACCATTTTACGAATTTACAGAAACATATCGAGAAGAAAAGAGGACAGCCTGGAAAAACTGATACCAATGTAAGAAAAGAGAAGATCTCAGACACATTGATACAGCCTGATTAAATCAGATAGGTTGTAACCTCGTAGCACACCGGATACCGAGTCGAAAGAGAGTTGAATGATCGTTTAATCAAAGACTTGTCCATCCAACAAACAATCCGAAAACATCCCTCTGGAAAACCTAAAATATGGTAAACATTAGTATAGAGACGACCAGAACTATCCTACATAAATCAATGCAGTTCCATGCCATCACATAATCCATACAACATGGGACCTAGGCCTTTAAATTAATAGACTTAGACGCATGAAGCATTACTACTTCGGACTTCAAAAACATTTACGATCAAGACTCCTTTCAAGGAAGTCATACTCTATCCGACAGATGAGTGAATGTTGAACTCTTAAACAAAACGACCAACAAATAGACATAATGGAGAAAATGATCCTAAGAAGGATAAGGTCGATTTTTATCAAGCCTCTATTTCGAGGATATATAAAACATTGTAGTAATCATTTCACAGATTTCGGCTCCCTAGGCAATCAAAGGCAAATGCCGGGATAGTTCCTTGAGCCGTTTCCCATCACATATCCGCTTCCTACAAACTCGCTCCGTCCTTAGTTCCCAGGCCATAGCGGCAACGAGGAAACTTGTTCGGATGGAAGCAATGCCCGCACCTGGTGGCCTGTTTTAGACTATCGCTAAGGCGTGCAATGTTAGCCTGCTGGCCCAAAGAGGGGCCTGCCCCTCCGGAAAGCTAGTGGGTCAACCTGCACCTGGATTACGTAGCCAACTAATGTTGTTCTTAGCGTGCTCCGAAATGGAAGAGGAAACTCCAACAAAGAGGAGCATGCGAAGAATGGCAAAGTAAAAGCCATATGAAATCATCATCATCATGATGTCATAACGTCTTAATGTTGTTCTAAAGGTCGTGCTTGTAGGTTTCTTGAATATTCTTGTTGGATCAAAGCAGTCCAATTTTCTCTCAAGATGTAACAACCACAACATTTACATGTCGTATCATCCAAGAGAGGTTCTGTAAGCCTCATACCTCTATGAGATTTCGTCTCTGAACTGTGATGCCAATTTGTTGTGATGATCTTTTAGTCTTTGACCAGATCATTTGGCACGTACCCACCGTAAGTGTATCTGTGATCATGCGTGACACCATGGATCAGAAGCGTTCAATTATCTTTATGTTCAAAGATTTTGCCAGCCACTATATTTGCAGATTATATGTCCAGATCGGTTTCAATATTAATTTATTCTTTAGAGATAATTAGGAGTGTGATCCGATGAGCTAGTGTAGTGTTTACATTTTATCCCTAATTTCTTTCTCTTATTCATTATATATATTTTAATGTTTATACGGCGATCTAAATATCATCATCATCATTTACCAGCCACAAAGCTCTCACTCGCTTAGGGCATGGACCTTACCAAACTCTCGAATGGCAGTCGAAGCCAAAGGAACTTGTGTCTCTTACGTGACATGAGGGCTTCCCTTTCGTGTCCATACCGCAGGCACCCAAGCTGTCTTAGTATGCAGTTTTTTGCAAGGAGTTTCCCTCTCTTGGCCATTGCTGGCATTGGACATACATCTTCTACCCTGTCTTCTACTATTGGTGTCAGATTTTACCCTCTCGACTATGTCCAGGCAAATATGAGAGGGTTTGTCTCGGTATTTATTAATTTTTTTCTCTAAGGCATTATCTGTCTATAACGAGTCACAAGTGACAAGTATATTCCCAGGTATTTAACTGATACTGTGTGTGCCAGTAGCTCACCATCAATGCTAACTAGTGGGTAGTTTCCTTTTCTTAGCCAACGGTGAATATTGCGCTTTATATGCTTTGTGTGGATCCTCGTGTGATGCCAGGAGCACCGTGTCGTCTACATAGGTGGGGATTAGGGTGTTTTCGGTGTTGGGCATATCAGCAGTATATAGTAAATAAAGGATCGGACCAATTACGCTTCCGTGTGGTACTCCAGAGGGAAGAGTACAGTACAGTACTCTCTCCGATTTACTTGACACGGATGTCTATTTGAAATATACGATTTTAGCATTATATAAAAATGATGAGGAAGGTTTTTCTTAATTAAGTGCAATAGTCCTACATACCAGGCAAATGATCGCTACCTACATTGAGTGTATGCCTTGCCTTGTTTAGAATTTTTTTGCCTAGACAGCAATACTGAGCAGAATGAATGAAAATACTACGCAAACCGTGATTAGAATCGCGAGTACAAGTGGTTTTGCAAATGTTGAAGGCTTGTGGGTTCGAGACAAATTAAAGGAATATTTTTGTAAGTATTGTGGCAAAGCAAACACAGTAGCGAAGTTAAAATCAACTACGCGCTGCCACGGCAACTAAAATCATGACCTGCGTAGTAACGTGACGGAATCGCTATTATTCTGAAGAGAATTTTTATCTACAGGCAAGGCATACAAGCAATGTAGGTAGCGATCATTTGCCGTCGTTCATCATGTCGACCGCTCTGGGGTTCGGAAACGCACCTTAACGATAATTTTTTATAATCCTTTGCACCTGATTTAGTTTAAAATACAATCTAAGAACTCATCTATTAAGTTTAAGGTCAGATTGTGTGACCTTTTCAGATGTTCAACAAACACTCCGGCTTTTTCTTTGTCTTTTTTTGCCATTACAACTCATGATGGTGTTTGATATTGCTGAGGTTGTTTTAATATTTTGATATTAATAATTGCCTTCCAAAATGAATAGTCCGTACATTCGGTAGCAGTCAATTTTTCCAAGTAGTTCGATACGGAAGTGTTTTTCTCTTTATTTATTAGGATATAAGGGAAACCATTATATCATTTATCTCAACGAAATAATGGCTATTGATTTTTTATACAAAAAAACAACAAATTTGAATGATAAAATTTTATAATAGACAACACATTATCAGAAATATAATTATGTATATGTAAAATTCTATACATTATCAAAACATGTTCACAAACATTAGACAAAATATATAGGTATATTTGATTATTTTTTTTTTAATATAAGGTGTGTTCTATAAAAAATAGATAAAAACACAATAATCTCAATTTTATTTTTTTGCAAAATGACTAGTTGTATCTTTTCGTTTATTGTATATAATTTATATGAAGGCACAATACATTTATATATTGCTTTCACTAAACGATAAATAAATATGATTAATCTAAAAGTAGTGCAAAATTAAACAGTTTCTGTATTTCAGATCTGTCAAACGTTTTGTCCATAATAAACGGACAGAGGTAAAACGATAGCTCCTGAAGCCGGGGGGCGTTTGTTTTGATGGCCTCCGCCACTTGCATCGTGACGTGCAAGCATCTGGACAAACTCAAAAAGGTCAGTCTCTGAAATATATTATTCGAGAAGTATTTGATCAAGGCACTCGTCGAGAAATAGCCATGCCGGAGCTTCAACGATTTGAGCCCTTTCAACTTGGACAGATGAGACAAACTCGAATCGAAGAGGCTCTTGCACGTCGTTATGTGCAACGTGACTAAGCAGGTGGATTGCGAAATTAATTTCACAATGTCGTCGGTTAAAGTGTCACCGTTGATGCATAAATTTCTGAGAATGTGCAATTTGGATTTTACCAGACATTCCAAAAAGTGCGTGGGGATATTTTTCATTTTTTCAATGTTCAGCGTGCTTAAATGATGGCAAGACAGCATCTCGTCGAGGCTGCTCGCCATCAAACCGAAGTTCGACAGCACCAACGACTCCAATTTTTTCAAATGGCAAAACGGCATAGCAAACGTATAGCTCCGATCGACGTCGTCACCGTTTATCATTATTAGGGAATTACGAAAACTCAAAAATTTCAAATTCGGCCACCGCTTCAAATCGTCAAATATGAACGGTTCAACTTGAGATATGGATATTTCTAAATGTGTGATATTAGGACATAATGTCGTCAAAGGCACTCTAATTTCTTTGTAAAATTTAAAATACTGTAACTTCACTAATTTCAAGTTAGACCCTACCTTCGGTAGGATGTTGTCTCTAATACGTAAATAATTTTTCATGCATAATATCAAACGCATGTTTTCCCAGACGGCGGGAGTCATCGCGAGGGCTTGCCATCGCAAACATACGTCTTCTACCGCCTGAATACTTTCATGGTCGACTAAAGAAAATATATAAATCAACAATTCATTTGGTAAATCGTTTAAATTAATCTGATATGATTGGCCGTTGCAGTTTTGGTCACTATTCGTAGACGCTAGTGAATCATCATGGAAACTCTCCAAAGACCGCATTGCGCCACGCTTTGACTAATATAAATCATTTCAGGATCACCCCGTATGCGCCCCCCAGATTGTGGCCCTCTCAATCCTGACTAAAAAAATAAATAAAAAATAAAAATAAATTATCTGAACATTGCAATTGATTATTTATGAATGAAAGAAAATCAATACGTCTATATTTTAAATCAAATTATAAATTAATCATACTATTATAACCGAGGACATATTATACATAGTGATAATCTTAACGGAATACATAATTCTAAATATAAACCATAAAATTAATTCTTATTAATATGATTATTTAATAAATGATTATATAAATATTAATTAAATACTTTATTGATGCATAAATTGATGAATATAGTATCCGAGAGGTTTAAAAATTGTTTAATATTCTAAATATAAAAAAATGACAGACGTCAGACACCTGAGCGGGGGGCGGGGCGGTGGCTGCACTACTAAATGTTTTGGCCCTAAGCAATCAATTTTCATCCTATCGTTATTCGTTTTCTCTTAATTGATGTTACTTTTCACGTTTAATTATACACAAATTATTATACTGAAAATAACTTAATATGCTTAATATATCATTAAAATGTCTTTATTAATTTAAATCATATTTGATTAGTAATATTCTCAATTATAATTAGCCCTTTAACCTCTAACAACATACCGGTGTGTCTGCTTACTCACGGCACACGCCAGCAACACACTGGTTTAAGTATGGGCACAAACATTTAGATAAGAATGTTATTCAAGATTAATTGAATAATTCAAGAATGTTATTTTAGATTTGTATATCATTTTGAATTTAGAATTTATTGACATGATTATATCGACGCTGAAAATATATGCGATAGGGAAATAGGACACTACGTTCAAATTTCTAGGATTTTTTCCACTAGATATATGATAAATGCCGTGAAAAGATCTAAATTGCGTTTCTACTTCATTTAGTTTAAGTATTATTAACATCTTAAATGGTTTTTTGACTCCTCTGTATACAGTCATTTTTCAAAATACAGCGAAATTAATTTACAGGGTCGATATATACGTTTTCATAGCCATTAAAGGTTTAAATATTCAATTCTGATAAAAAAAAATGCTAGTCTATAACTACGTTAAGCGTTTAGATTAACAATCTTAATGCAGTGTGTTATTATAAATTTTATTTCTAGTGAAACCCTTCTTTTCTGATATTGTACTTGATATTACAATGTTAACTTGGCATATAAAATTAAAAAAAAACACAGTTACGCAATTTTAAATGATGTTGGTTTAGCAATTTTATAACTCATTACTTATGCGGTTACACAGAATTAAATTACAATATCTCATCTTATTATTCTGAACATTTTTTTCTACTCATTTGTATTTAAGAACTTCCCTGCGCAATTTAGCCTTTGTATATTTTGCATCACAGAACGGAAAAATGTGTGCACCATAAATTTAATAATCATTTTGTTAAAAAAAAAATATATAAACCAGTGAGTATGAGAAATTATATATAAATATTGTCATTTAAAATATGTTTTATTAAATATATTGTGATGATTGTAGGTTATGGAGATCAAATATTACTGTTTTAGCATTGGAATAATTATTTTATTTGCGAATAATGGAGAATCTTTAAATGTGAGAGTACCGAATAATCAGTTAATTAGAATCCGGCGACAAGACGGATATAATTACGACAAACCATCCATTCCATTCAATCTACCTGGAAATGGCCCTGAAAAATCACTTGAGAGACCTTCGGGTCAAAGTGGATATTCCAGTGGCCCGAGTGGAAATGCAGGTGGTATAAGCGGAGGTTCAGGAAGTCAGGGTGGATATCCAAGAGGACCAAGCGGAAATACAGGCGGAACAGGAGGTTCCGGAGGTCAAGGTGGGTATCCAAAAGGACCAAGTGGAAATACAGGCGGAACAGGAGGTTCCGGAGGTCAAGGTGGTTATCCGAAAGGACCAAGTGGAAATACAGGCGGAACAGGAGGTTCTGGAGGTCAAGGTGGGTATCCGAAAGGACCAAGCGGAAATACAGGTGGATCAGGTGGAGGTTCTGGAGGTCAAGGTGGTTATCCAAAAGGACCAAGCGGAAATACAGGTGGAACAGGCGGAGGTTCTGGAGGTCAAGGTGGATATCCAAGAGGGCCGAGTGGTAATACAGGGGGTAATAATGGTGGTAGCTCCGGAGGTCCGAGTGGATATCCAAAAGGACCGAATGGAAATACTGGTGCTACAGGTGGAAGTTCTGGGGGTCAGGGCGGATATCCAAGAGGACCGAGTGGGAATGCCGGCAATACGGGCGGTGGCTCTGCAAGTCAAAGCGGATATCCAAGTGGACCAAGTGGAAATACCGGCGGTACCGGCGGTGGTTCTGCGGGTCAGGGCGGATATCCAAGAGGACCAAGTGTAACAGGAGGTTCTGCGGTTCAGAGTGGATATCCAAGGAGACCGAGCGGAAACAATCGACCAAAACCAGCGGCCAAACCTTCCGTATCCGGATTATATTCTCCTCCGAAATCGAATCCACCTCAACTATATCAACAGCCTAAAAGACCCGCACCTCCACCGCCACCTCCGCCACCTCCGCCGCCTCCGCCTCCCCCACCACCTCCTCCACCAGCGGCACCTGCACCAAAAACGTATATACCTCCTCCTCAAGCTCCACAAATCCCCAATATTCCACTAGATAATTCTTATCCAGACAATCGACCGTCACAACCATCTGGTAATCTGAACCCATCAAATCTTTACTCAGCACCAATCAATCAACCAGCTGTTTTGCCGCAACCGAATGCAATAGACGCTCCGTCCAATCTATACAATACTCCCGAATCTTCAACCCCCGGAACTCCTTACCTTCCGCCGGTCAATCCTCAATATGCAGTGACTCAACAAGGTGGGTCTGCTGATTCTTCAACGCCTGGTCCGCCTTACTTACCACCTCTGGAACCTTCAGATTCGTACGTGCCCTCCAACGACAATCAACAGCCACCGAGCAATGGACCAATGGTAATAATCGTTCCGGATATTCCTGATAATTTTGATAACAATTATGTTCCTCCGAATCCAGCGCCGCCAGCAAACAACGGTCCACCAGCATCCAGTTATTTGTCCCCGCCAGCATCAAATGCTCCATCCGGTGGACCACCATCAAATAACTACGTGCCTCCTTCGAATCCCGTGACTACGCCATCGATATCCCAACCAGCAAGTACCTACCTGCCCCCTTATAATTAACACTCTTATCTAACGTATTTACTACTGTTTACCGTTTGCAATAAAAATACATACACCATTGTTATTTGTTGTTTTTAATTTCCCTCCTCTCGATTTGGGCAGTGATTGAGATAATTCTTGAGAATGTGATTGTGCCGACGGTTGCATAACTCGAGCAGTTACCACAGGTAATTCTGGTTACTTTACCCACGCCAAAAGTGAAAGGCGGTGCCACGATTGCGGATTGTACGAAAAACCACAGATGAAATATAATTAGTTTCCTGTGTTGGATCGGCGAGGTCAGTCGTCTTCTCCATAACAACCGATCTTCAAACAGAGTAAGTTCGCTGACACTGGTATTTTTAGACATATTACAACAAATACATACAGAGACTCAGCCATAACCATGATTACACTGATAACAATGTTATCATCACTCTGAAACATCAGAGTGAACCTATTCCAATATCAAAGTAATTATATAAATCAATTTAGAAAATGATTATTACATAAGTCATCTAGTTTGAAGATAAAAAATAATAAATATCATATGCCATATGTGGATATCATTATTACAATAATTAATAATCCTTTTTGAGAATGACAGCAAGTTGTTTTTAGCTTAACCTAGCATTCATACCTGAAAATCAATAATTCCTGAATCAATATCCCATAATAATTGGCTTATAATTCGTATATATCCAAAACTATTTTAACTAATTTTAAGCATCGATGATAATTCATATGAAATTTTAAACATGTGAAGGTCATCGTCATTTTTTTTATTAAACCACGTCACAAAAAATCAGATAGTCACACCGTAATGACTATGCGGTACAACAATGACTTTAAAATTACCAATGCTTTCATTTAATTAATAGAAAACAATGAAACTCTATTCGGTATCCGATGGACCACCGTCACTCGCCGTACGTCAGGCTCTGAAATACCTAAACATTCCATTCGAACTGATCAACGTTGACTTCGGAGCCGGAGATCACATGACAGACGAATACGCCAAGGTAAATATTGAAATAAATAACGAAACAATTCAATCAATAAATAAATATATTATATTAACAGAAAAATCCGCAAAAAGAAATACCGGTGCTCGACGACAATGGTTTCTTTTTGAGCGAGAGCAATGCCATCTTGCAATATATATGTAATCAACATAAACCTGATTCAGAATTATATCCTAAAGATCCTAAAACAAGGTATTATATTCAAATTAATCATAAATATTTATATAAATTATATGCAATGAAATCGTTTCAGAGCCATCGTAGATCATCGCCTATGCTTCAATCTATCGACTTATTACAAATATATATCTGAGTACAGTGTAAGTATTCATCCTCATCGCGTTCACCATCATATATCCAACAGCCCTGGCCTCATCCAGCACTATTCTCCATATTATCCAGTCTCTCGCCACGTCCCTCCACCTTCCGGTCATTTTCAATGATGCCGCACTCCGGTATACATAGTCCAACCACCTGAACCTCAGTTTTTCGTTCGTCTGGAAACAAAAAGGCTTGTTAACCATAAGCCTTTTTGATAGCTGGCTGTCCGGCATCTTAGATACGTGACCATGCCACCGGAATCTGACCACTCTAACAACATTGCCATAATTATAATATTTAATATCGATTTACAGATGGCGCCTATATTTTTCGATTATGAAAGAACTCCGCTCGGATTAAAAAAGGTTCACATTGCTCTCGATGTGTTCAATAAATATTTACAACGATTGGGCAAGAAGTATGCGGCCGCCGATCATGTGACGATTGCAGATTTCCCTCTCGTAAACGCTACCATGTGTCTGGAGGCAATATCGTTTGATTTTTCATCCTATACATTGGTACGTACATCACACATTAAACTTCGTAATCATTTACATCCGACGTGATCTGTATAATTAATTATTTTCAGATTTCTAAATGGTATACGACTTTCAAGAATGAGTATCCGGATCTTTGGAGCATTGCCGCCGGCGGTATGAATGAAATAAGCGAATTTGAAAAGAATCCTCCGGACCTATCTAACATGGTACATCCTTTGCATCCCGTTCGCAAAAATGTAAAATAAATTTGCGGTTATAATTTTTGTTTAAATAAAACATACAAGTGAGAATAAGTCTTTTATTTAAATATTATAAACAAAATAAATATATATTTCGAAAATAAATCTTTTTTAAATATAAAGTACGTAACATTACAACAGATAAACGATTTAATAACATAATATTTTTTTAAGTATATGAACGAAGCTTGGCAAATGCAGCTGGACCTCGTATTATATCATATATGATTCCATATTTATCCCTCACAAACACAATATATCCATACTTTCTCAATTCTGTTAAATATAAAAAATTATATGTTATTATATTTTAAATCAAATTAGATTAAAACAAAATTAGTATTCTGACTTGTTAACGAAGATATAACCATGGCTCCTACTGTGCCCGGTAATATGTTTCCTATTTTTCCAGCAGTGATAACATCTTGTACAGTAATAGTCTTCTTTTTATTCATCCATAAGTTCTCCAATTTTTCCATCACTCCCTCTTCACTCCATTCCTCCCTGTTAAGAAATGAATCCGATTAAAAATTCATAAATTATATATTAGGATAATTCGTTATAATTACCTCAATTGAAACTTCGTAATAAAATCTTCAGAGGATACTCGAGTATTTTGACTAGAAGATCGGAGTGAAGCACTTCTTTCCATAATTAGATTATGAAAAGGCTGATAACTAGTATAGATTTTGATATCTTTTATACATGGAACTGACTTATTAGCAGGACATACTACATAGATAGACTGATGGTTATCCATAATGTTGTCAACATTTTGGCCACTGATTTGACTTGAAGATTTAGGCGTCGAGGTTGAAAAATGATTAGAATCGAATTGAATATCATCAGAGTCATCCTTATCTGATCCTTCAAAACGATAAACATCAGACGATTTTTTTAATTCATTTTCATTTTGTGGTTCAAAAATGATTGCAGTTGTTACAGGATCGTCAGCCTTGTTGTTTGAAGCTATATTTTCGCATTCGTTAGCCTGACTTGTTGTCGTACGATGTGTCATAAATAAATCTCTGTCCACATCTTTCGGAGAAATACGTAAATTTCTGTGGTAACGATTCAAAAGAAAATCGCTTACACTTTTACTTCGTAATGGGGTGCTAAATAAATTTGCAACTCCTTTATTTATCTTTACTGCATCCTCCAATGGAGTCTATAAAGATATTAAAAGTAAAATAATAAAATGTGAATTTATTCATATTTGATCCATCAATGACTCCATCTCATACATGTTTTAATTATACTTTATAATAAATGCAGATTGATTCGAAAGTTTACTAATATAATGTATCATCATGATGATGATGATACGATCAACACTATAATCAGAAATTATTCGTCGATAATATATAAAGTAAAGCAGAAAGAACTGTCATTTTTTTTTAACGTGGCAAAAAAATATTTATAGAAAAACCTTACAATTCAGTTTAGTATTTTCCATTGTTATCTATGATCTTCCTCCACAGAAAATGTAGTTTTTTAATACTACTTTTGTAAAATTCTGGAGGTTTTTCTCTTTTATATGACACCAAATAATTTTAAACTTGTTTGTATATTTCTTATCTCGAAGAGAATGTTTATCGAATAAAAGGTACAACATCAGATGAATATGGTGGATGTTGAAGAACTTATAAATCTAGCTCTCTTATTTTTTAGTGCGTAATCCTTCTTGCTGTGCATTATCATCCTGTAGAATACTTCTTTGATTCGTTACTAAAACTTATCGTTTTTAAGCAATTATGCCGTTAAACATATTATTTGGACACAATATACCTCTACTATTACCGTCCAACCAGGTTTTAACGGCCCTTTAATGACCGGGTAAGAAACACTTCTTAGCGTCACTCTCATCAATAATTAGTGTAGAGACGCGACTATCTCGGGCTAGGTTGACCCGTCTCCCTACCCATCCAAAGACAAATGCTAGGATAGTACCTTGAGCCATTTTCCACCACATTACTACTCCCTACAAACCCACCACATCCTTCAGTTCCTAGCCCGTAGTAGCAATGAAGAAACTCGTTTGGATGAAAGCAATGCCACACCCAGCGGCTGTTTTAGACTATTGCTAAGGAGTGCGACGTTGATCTGATGGCCCAAAGAGGGGCCCGGCCATCCGTAAGGCTAGTGGATCAACCTGCACCAGGATTACATGACCAACTATTGCTGTTCATGGTGTGCTCCTGAAGGGCGGAGTCGATAACTTCGATAACGATGAGCACGTTAAAAATGGCAAAGTAAATGACATACAAAATCATCATCAACCAGTGTTATGCGTTGTAGGTAACATACATTTATTTCGACAATGCAAGTTAACCACTATTGAGTAAAGTCAGTAGTCGGATAGGTATCCAACGAAAACTACGAATTCAGGAAATTCTTTATAACATTTTATGTACCACGGGGTATGTAAGAGGAAAAGTGACCAATTTCTTCCGCATGTTTAATAAAAATAATATTTATGTGGGTAGTTTGGTGCGTTGGAATTAATTAATTTAATGCCATATATCCTGCGTTGAATAAATAATTATAAAACAAATGATATCAATTTCAATCCAACTGAAATAATATTAAAAATTAACCTGAGTCGTGGTTCGACATTTGGGGGAATATTAGTGTGAGAGACTCATTCCCGTTGCATCTTTAGAGACTTTAGAATGTTTATCGAATCTTTATCACATCTTTATATGGATGAATGGTGTTTTGGAATCTTTCTGTTATGCCATTCATCCATCGTAGTCAAATAAATAAATCATTATCATTCCCAAAACATCCCACCGAACACAAAGAAAAACCTTTTTCGATGTCAATGATGGCAGATTTGGTAGACACATCTACCTGATTCGTAAGAAAGAATGCTTTTTCTCCTCCGATTAGTATTAAAGGACTCACTTCTCATTCCCAATGACGATCCTTCTAAAAAATGGATCGGTTTCATATCTTGACAATAGAGATGTGCAGATGGTTATTCTTTATTCTAAGTACGCTGGAAAAGGTACAACCGGCACTAAATTTCTTGTCTATTTTTTCTGAGCCTTTTCATATAATCCATCACTATTCGCTATGAATAACCGAGGCCTTGTGACAATCCTTTGATTGTTTTAGATGGATCGGACCCCCTCAATAAATTCCATCATCTATTTTAAGAAGTCTCCCTGGTTTTAGTTTGTATTTAACTCTCTATTACCACTTTTGATTTTTTAAAACCATCTATAGCACTCTTAAAGATTTAAGCTTCAGACAGGACATAGCTTCTTTTGATTTCAATACTTTATCAAATATAAACATCATAGAACACTGAGAAAGTGACACCAGCTGCAACGATTTAACCCAACGTCAGTCGGTGACTTGTTTCAAACGCAACAAAAAAATTACATTTCTTTTCACTTTACCTTATTTTAATATATAAAACATCTAAGTAAATAAATGATTGTATAATTTGAGCCTCAATTAAAGATTAGTTTTATTTTCCAATGAAAAAATATTTCTAACTTATTCAAATCAATTATAAACTTTTCCTACATTGCACCGTAGTTTAGATTTAGGTTTTTTCATGGGAATTCTTAAAGTAGTGGGGTTGTCTATTGCTAATATCTTTTTTTTAGACCGGTTTCTCTTAGGTGTTATGGGGATATCTTCAAATTCTAATCCACTAAAAAAATCTTCAAAACTTTCACAAATTACATGGCTGATATCAGATTTACTAACACAAGGGTGTTTAGGTAACACGTTTCCTCTTTTCAAAAACGATTCTCGAGACGTTTTTGTATTACTGATATTTTTCAAATCATAACCAGTTACCATCTGAAACATTATCAACAAGAACGAACGCTCCTTATAATATCAACAATGTAATCAGAATTAAATTTATATTCACAATGAATTATTTAAATTTCAAACAATATCATCGTATTAAACACATAAAATTTTAAAACTTTATCTGAATTAAATCACTTTTTAATTTTATATTGAATGCATAAATTAATAAAAACTAATACCGAAAGTTCGGGGATATCGTTATCAGATAATTGTACTCTTGGCGGAGTGATATCAGGGTGAGAAAGACTGAGCTCCTTTTCTTCCAACATTAATTCATCTTAAAAAGATAAACATGTTATTTATCAATTGATTACATAATAAAACGATAAAATAGTGATTTATACCTCCTATGATTGACGAATTGCGCATTGAAACTCTTCTTACCGCTTCAATAGGATGAATACTCTCATCCACTTCCATCCTAAATATAATAACAGAATCAATAAATTCATTCTAAAGGTTAATAATGAATATTTAATATATTATGTAAATAATGTATTGATATTTATAATCAAATCTGCATTAAAAGCGTAGTTAAGTATAGATGATAATACTAACATGACATTTTGGATGTCATCATCGTCAATCATTGCTTCTACGTTGGGAATATGCACACAATCCGCTGAAAAAGTTTAACATTTCGATGAATAATTGCGATAAAAATTGATACATGATGTCCGGTAGGCTTACCAAACAACTTTTTCACTTTGTTTTCATACAGTTTGCTAACTCCATATACCAACTCGGATGCAAAACGTAGAGAAATTCGATGTTTTATATTTTTAGATTCGGACAATATCACTTCTTTTAAGTCTTCGCTGGAATATTAACTCATCATTCTCAGAAAAAGTACTATATTCACCTCAAAAGTGTAAAGAAGATATATTGGTAAAACAGGGTAAACTCACCAGAGTGGTAGAAGTGGAGAGTCAGGGGGTGTGCCTCTGATAGAGGCCCAGGCGGGGCCCAGACGCCCCCCAGGTAAGATCCAATCTTGCCGGTGGAACATTTCAACCGGTAGCGATTTTCTTACTACCGCCAATAAATTTCTCTTCCGTCCTAACACTTTATTTCGTGACCATATGCGATAAAAAAAATCGAGAATCATTTATATAAATCAAATGTAAAATGACATCTAGATTTATGCATAAATCATTTTTTTTATATAGTATATTCACAGATGATTTTCGGAAAATAATTATTGTCGGGCGCATGCGCAATTGAAAGTAAACAATAAAATATTATTAATTATTATGCTAAATCTACAAAAAAAATTTAGCTGTAAATTTTGTTTTAATGGAATCTTTTTCGGAGGATTTCTTAGGAATTTTTGGGGGGGATTTTGTCGAAAACAGCTATTACGAGGGAGCGATATAGGAGGCTGACTGTACTTAGGATAGACCAAGATGCATTTATAATTAGTCTAAAAATAATATACAATATCAATTAGATACTTTATTGAAATATGACAATAGAAAACATTTTATTGTATTAATATATTCATATAAATATTAATAATGTATTCGTTCAAGATTATTTAAGACACACATTTTGCCAAATATGTTAGGCACCGACCAGTACAGCAATCTGAATGATATTTGCACTGAAAAAAAAACAGAATATAATTTTTGAACTGTACACCAAATTATTATTATATAGTAACTAACAAAACTAATCCTTTTTAGCGCAGACATATTTTAAAGTTGATTTTACTTTCTTAATTATAGCATTTTCTGCTTTTAGGGAAAATATTCTCTCCACACTTTCATTGTTGGCTAGAATTACAGATACCTATTCGCAAAACTTTATTAAACTTCTTATCAATATACTTTGAAACTGCAATAAACTTAAGCCATTTCTCTTCTATGCTCAATTTCATAGTTGATTCGCAGTTGCGGTTAATATTATTTTTCTCATGGGCGCGCGTCCATATGGCCCAGATTGTGCGGCGCACACAAGCACCGGAAAATTAGGCGCCAAGAGGAGAAAAAATTGAAAATATTAACTCTTAATTCATTAAACTTTCTTAAAATCTCCTAATTCTTTTTCATAAAATATTTTTTTATTGTTGAGGGAGGGGTATAGGTGCTCCAATTAATGTCCTGCACACAGGCGCCGGACACTCAGATATAGAAACTGATTGAATAGAATCTCAGTGTTGACAATATCGATGATTCTTACATGCAATGCGTCCGTTCTATCTCTTCCCATTCGGAGACTTGAGAGTCATCCAGTTGAACGCATTGAAATTTTAGAATGACTGATAATTTTTCAATATGTATATTCCACAGCAGTATTAAAAAAATCAGTAACCGTTTTTTTCGAAAGTTTCCATTTTGGAACAAATTCAAGATTTTTTTGTAGCCTTTCGAATAAAATTCGACCATTTTTGTTTGGTTTTTGATAATACAAACTTTGGTCCCAAACTAGGATAATAAGTTTTTGACAACAAAACCAACATATTCACAAAACCCTTTGTGTTTTCCGTACTTTCAGTGTAAATGGTAAAGTACTTGAATATCTTGACGATTATTGATTCATCATCGACGGTCAAAACCTCAGCAGCTATCGATAGTGTTGTGCTAAACAAGTGCTCGACACCATATGCCTTCAATGTCTCCTTCCAATTTAGAGTTCAGTCTAAACAACACGTTATTTCTACCAGCTCGGGTTTAGGGCTCCGAAGTTAGTGTTCGTATTATCTGCAATCTGCAATACTCGGCAATTGTTTCAGAACGTCCAATACATAAAGAAGCCAATTTTAGAAAAAGAAGTCTTTTTCATTGAAGAATTGAATTACTCATTATCATTCCTGGGATCTGTTGCTATTACAGGAACCGACTGTCTCACCCAGAGTTTAGAGAGAAAATCGGACAAATAGTAATGCGGGACTGAGTAGTGAAATACGGTGACAGTCCCGTGTATACGGAACGTATGGCAACATTATGTATTCTACATCTTATAATGAATCAGATTGTCAACAAATAAAAATATTGTAAGATAAGCAGGAGTCACTTCGTTGTAAAAGAACTACATAATATATGTATGTATATTTTTAAAAAAAAAATGAATTAAAATAATTAAATAAATACAAAAAATACTCACAAATTGTCCGATTGGCTTGCACCCTAGTATTTGTGATGCTAATTTCATTAACGGATTTTCATTTTTGGCATTGGCTTTTTTTGGTGGATTCTGAGTAGCGAACGGTCCAAATACACCACAAGCAGCTCCAATCAACAAACAAAATATTATTAAAAGACGCATTGTTGGCAGTTGATCAGAATGAAGTCGATTAGTTGAGGTCCGTACGTGGAGTAACACCAACAAGCTAACTGCCTGTACTTATACTTGGTGATTGAAGTGTGCGAGCTGTTTATTGTTTCTAGATTATAAAAATGCAATAAACAAATATCAATATTATTTTTTATGTTAAATTATAGCGATACAATGTTATAACACCTATGTAACTCATAGTTGTTAGGTAAATCTATCTGCTAAATATAATATAATAAATTCAGACCATGGTATTATACTCGATTATACTATTCTTACTAGTCTAATCACTCTTAGTATTACTAGTCTTAGTCTTACTAGTCTATTCTACTAGTCTAAACTTTACAATAATCATATTTATGTATGAAAAATACATTTTTGTTATCAAAATTAAAACGCTATCATGTTCATGAAAATAATGGCCTTGAATTTTAATGAAAAGTCAGGTTTGTATATTGTCGATTTCTCAATGTACTTTCATGTTTGACAAAGTTATTAGTATGAATATGTAAAGTCGAATAAAGAAGGAATAAATGCATCGAAATTAAAATATTATTTGAACTCGCTGTTCGCTAACTTTGACGCAAACGAGTGTTGTCAAATTCACTTTTAAATTTTATATTAAATGCATAAATTAATAAAAACTAATACCGAAAGTTCGGGGATATCGTTATCGGATAATTGTACTCTTGGCGGAGTGAAATCAGGGTGAGGTAGACGAAGCTCCTTTCCTTCCAACATCAATTCATCTTAAAAAGTTGAACATATTATTTATCAATTGATTGCATAATAAAACGATTAAATAATAATTTATACCTCCTATGATATGACGTCTGTCTACAGTCATGACATCATGACTGAGACGGAGGTGTCCTCCAGGTGGC